>AWOL01S0085143.1:32541-50346 GCA_000715115.1 Nicotiana otophora
TTCTCCAGAAATAACAACTCAGGTTAAAATAGAGGCAATTGTGCTTGCTGTTGAGTGGCGAGAAACATTGACCGGATCGCAGCTGAATCATTCAGAGGTCATTGGCTTTTTGCAACTTTTAGGTACTTTTGAATTGTCATCCTCTTATGATTCAGATGAGCTTCTAGGTCTATTGGAGATTGTTTACCAGTCTAGAAGGACAATTAATCTGTTCAAAATCCAAGGATTAGCAGATAAGATCCCAGGCATGCTCTCTCTCTCTCTCTCTCTCTCTCTCTCATGCATATGCACATACAGACGAAGTATGATAACAGCTACTGGTTATATGTTGGTTTTCATTTCAACTTTATTCAGCTCTCTCATGCATTACTATTATATTTTGGTCAACCAGTTCATATTCTTATGGCCTTTTGGATATGTTCTCTATGGTAAATAGTTTGATCATATTGTGTTCGTTCTCGAAGAGTCTTAATTTGAAGGGGAGCCTTGGCGTAATTGGTAAAGTTGCTGCCATGTGACCAGGAGGTCTCGGGTTCGAGCCGTGAAAACAGCCTCTTGCAAAAATATAGGATAAGGTTGCGTACGATAGACCCTTGTGGTCCGGCCCTTCTCTGGACCCCGCGCATAGGCTTAGTGCAACCGGCTGCCTTTTTTTTTTTTTTTCAAAGAGTCTTAATTAGTTGGAAGTCTTTCAATATTTTATAGGATGTAATTTATTACCATTTCGCCCCCAGTGAGGACTCTTAGTAGGTGTGAGATATGTTGACCTTGGTGGATATGAAGAGAGGTAGAGGTAGGCCAAAGATGCATTGGGGAGAGGTGATTAGACATGATATGACGTTGCTTCAGCTTACCGAGTGATAGGAAGGTGTGGAGGTCGAGAATTAAGATAGAAGACTGGTAGGTAGTCGAGAGTGTTGCTTTCTCATACCAGTAGTATTAGTGCTAGTCTTGTATTCTTTTATTGTTAGATTTCTGTTACCTTGCTCTTCTGCGCACAGTAGGTAGAATCTTCGGTGATACTCTAATTAACTGCTCTAATAGAAGAATGCAGGTCTGCTTGACAACACTGCCCTCAAACTCTGTATCTCCGTTCATCAAGTGGGGAGGATAGAACCCTTCCATTGCATCAAGCACCAACTGTGCAGGGTTGCGAGACAATTGAAGGGACCTGAAAACATCATCAGACAACGAATCTAGCTTGTTTGCGTGCTCATTTAAGAATATCTGTAAAGTCCTCCCGTCNCCTTGCTCTTCTGCGCACAGTAGGTAGAATCTTCGGTGATACTCTAATTAACTGCTCTAATAGAAGAATGCAGGTCTGCTTGACAACACTGCCCTCAAGCTCTGTATCCCCGTTCATCAAGTGGGGAGGATAGAACCCTTCCATTGCTTCAAGCACCAACTGTGGAGGGTTGCGAGACAATTGAAGGGACCTGAAAACATCATCAGACAACGAATCTAGCTTGTTTGCGTGCTCATTTAGGAATATCTGTAACGTCCTCCCGTCTATTGTCTCAATTACAAATACAAAACAACCCAGAAACACATTTGGGCCTTCAAATAGACTTATAACTTTATGCGGACGGCATGCCCAAACTCTAGGTGCAAAGGTCATGCCGACAGTGCAATTCGGACCCAATACCAAACTTGGCCCAACAGACAAGGCCCAAACATAGAAGCAATTACCTTGTTTACCCATTATTATTTACAACCAACATGATCATAAAGAAAACAAGTGAAAGCCCATGCATACCAGTTATTTAGGTGAGTTCAAATTTAGGCAAGAACATATGCACATTGGATCCTTAGTGTTACAACTAACAAAAAACAAGAACCATTAAATAATTTCCTAGGATGTGATATCTAAGAGGTGGAAGAACACATAAACAGGGCAAGTACACCTTTGAAAGTCTATTAGTCTCATAAACTATCATGAAAGGGTTCCTAAAACATGAAGAGGTATACAGAACACATAGGTCAGAACAAACAGATGTCTGATGGCTTTAACAGGTTCATAGAATTAGTTCACAATTACAACTTGACAAAGATTGACCTCCTAGAGTAGTCGGTACTTAATCAAAAAGAGCATAACAGATAGGAGTCTCTCACATGAAAGACTTAGCATGAAAGTTCAAGGCAAACATGGTCACGGACTAACCCTAGGAAGGTAACTAAATAGAAGCTCTTATAGGAAAGGCTCTAACATGAAAACCTAAAGATAAAGCAAGGTCAAGGACTAATTCCGAGAAGATAGTAAATACAAGTTCATACATGAAAGGCTTAGCATGAAAAAATAAGATACAATGTCACGACCCAAACCGATGGGCCATGACAAGTGCCCGAGTTTTACCTGTCGAACACCCCTAAGCATACATATAAGATATAAACATGAAATAAGTGTAGATTATGCATAACGTCTAGCAATAAACTACTGATTCATGTGAATAATATACGCGGGAAAATATGCCCAAAAGACATATATATATATATATATATATATATACGAAATACGGTAGGGCGAGCCGACACGGCCATATACTATCCAACTATACATGACAGTCTACAGACCTCTAGTAGAGTGTACAATTGTATAAATGATGGTATTGGGCCCCATCATACCCATATATGTATAAAAAAGTATAGTAGCAAAACACAATAGCAGCTCCGAATCAAATAGAGCACACCAACTCTCGCTGAGCAATATCCTATGAAGGGAGACCGTCATCATGTGTACCTGCCACCTGCGGGCATGAAACGCAGGCCCCCGGGCAATAGGGGCATCAGTACGAATAATGTACTGAGTATGTAAGGCAGAAAAAATTAGTATATAAAAGACATGAAAGAAACATGGAGTAAATGACTCAACTTGTAAGTCTGAATAGCTCTGTGAATCATGAAACATTTATAATGTCATGCATATGCGTATAAATATCATATCATGCATAAGTATATGCGTACATAATATCATCAAGCCTCTGAGGCAACCCATCATATCATCTCGGCCTCAGTGGGGGAAATCATCAACGTATGCTAGCTGACCAGGTGGTGGTACGTATATAACACCATAACATTTTCTCATACCCCATATACATATATTATACGCGTATATAATGCCCTCTAGTCATGGGTCAATATACATGTATAAAGAATGCAATGCATAATGAAGTAATTCAATAAGATCTCTCAGAATGTCATGAGACTCATGAACAAACGATATGATTGTAGGACATATGGGGAATCAAGAACATAGGAAACCCTAGTACTTGTAAGAATGGAATCATTTGTAAAAGTTGCGTGCTTGCTCGTTTTATTGTATCATATGGATCATGCCAAAAGGAAAGAAGGTATAGCCTTAACATACCTCAAGTTGCCAATGCAACTCAACAACAAGCTTATGATAACTAGCGCTCCAACCCTATATCAAAGAAATACATGTACAACTTACATGGCGCTACTATATCATGTATCTCAAACGATAACTCGATTCTAAAATAAAACGGGCAGCATTTCCCCTGATTTTACTGCTCCCTCAAGCCTACTATAGCAGAGACAACAACACAATACAACCAGAAGCTCAAAAACAACCTAACTACAATTCGGGACCTTTAATACAACAAAAAAACCCAAATATACCATAACACACCCAATCAACAAGTTATCAATTAGCCTGAAATTGCAACGACGACCGACCAGCCCACTACCCTACCACATGTGGCATTTATCCATGCCCTTTATCCTTCCAAACTCCATAAATCAGCAGCACAATAAGCCAACACGAGTGGACTACAAAAACAGTCCACTAAAAGTGAAATAAATCAAACTCATGACTTCCGATCACCGTCCTGTGATTTCTAACTATTAGGAAATGAATTTATCAACCTTCCTTGATATTTAAAAGCTTAAATACAGAAAGTATACAATTTCTTAACTATGAAGTACCTTCCAAAACTCAAACTACAAAGAAAACGAGAGGCGATATAGCGATACTTACGTCGTAGGGATCGTTCTAATGTTATCGCTTCTTGATTTCGTACCCAGGATGTTAATCTTCTTTGAAACCCTTGTAGAGAGATTAAGGGTAAGTTTATGGTCTTATTTCGGTCGTGGTCTATGGAAAAATGAATAAATAGACGATACAAGGTGATATATATATATATCCACTTTTGAAAATTCAAATAGGTGCTAGTTTGGCACCTTAGCATTGGCCCTTCTTTCGACGCTTATATCTTTATATCCAGATGTCGCATGAACGAACGGTTAAGAGAGTTGGAAACTACATTCCAAGACTTTCCATTTGGTATGTAATATGTGCCAAGAAGACCTCATATAACGCACGAAATGTATTGCTCCAAAAAGCTTCATTAAAAGGCAAATCCTTAGTCGAGTTTTTTGCAACTTAAATCCTATTTTTTCCAAACTTTGTATTTTATATCCAAACATCATATCTAGTCATATTATGACTTTAAACTCATTTAAATCATGATTACTAAGTCGCATATTCATTATACGTCACCTTGGGATGCACAGGGTGTAACCTACAACATGTTCAGGAAATAACTCTGAGAAGATAACAATAGCAGTCCTCACAGGGAGGACTTTAGCATGAAAATCTAAGGTAAGAGATAATCAAGAACTTAATCATGAGAACATAGCGAGCAGAAGTCTCTACAGGAAAGACTTAACATGAAATTTTAGGGCAGACATGGTCATGATTCAGTTATAACAAATAGAAATCCCTACAAAAAGACTTAACATTAATGGACAGGGATCCTTAAAACATCATTTGACAATGAAATTGTAGTAAAGCATACAATAACAATACAATATTTGAGTTCACAAATAGCAGGGTAACTTAAGTCATGCTTGTCTATTTTGATAGGAGTTTAGACAGTATTAGAACACAGATACAGGTAACATGAAGTAGAGAAATAACAATTAAAACTGTAAGAGTCAAGAGCACTAATGTCACGCCCTAAAACCGGAGAGCGCGACCGGCGCTCAACCGAGTGAACTCGGCCGAACAATCCTATTAGACTTACTTCTACCCAAACTCATCCATGAATGGATATAATAGATTTTCGTCAATTAGACAATAAGATGATCATGTCTGCAATACCAACTTCTTACCATAAGTTTCATCATTTTTAAAGTCACAAATGGACAAGTAATACAACCACAACATAACATAGTTTGACTTTCCCAGCACCAATACATAACCCACACTATGTCTACGGAGCCTCTAATAGATACAAAAGAGTACTATGATAATGCCGGCAACAAGGCCCCGGCTATACCTCAAACACAATACACGAGGAGCAAAATATACATGACCCCAAAATGAAGTGGGGCTCACCAAGTCATCTGGGAAGAGGATGTACCGCTGTCACTGATCAATATATCCTGCTGTGGAACCACCTGCATTCATTGAAGATGCATCGACCCCGGCAAAAGGAACGTTAGTACATATGGAATAGTACTAGTATGAATGACAAAATACCCTCTCAATAGAATGATAAATAATACAAATAAGGACATCATAATATCAATGGAAGCCTTAAACAACATCAGACCTCAATGTAGGATCGAGACAGTGTTCAAATTAATTTCCATATCTCACATTGGGAGATTTTTAGTATCGATATACCATTATTCACAATACCATTATTCACAATACCAATGCCACCGTACTCTCATCATGGAGTCCGATCATGATCCGATCGGATAGGCTATCTCATTAGAGACATCAACCACAATTACTCTCAATATAAATACCACCGTCTTTAACACGGAGTCCGATCACGACCTGATTGGCTAGGCTATCCATTAGGGACATCGACCAAAATCACCATTTCAATTATAATTTTGAGCACAATCACCACCCTGTGTGCGGCATGATGTCCGATCATGACTAGATCGGCTAGGCTGTCTTATTTGAGACATCAACCTTTTTATATCAATCATCGCATCTCATACTTCTTTCATATCTTTTCATTTCATTGGCACTAATGGCCATAATTATAAAATCATTCTTGGCATGTTGGCCGCATTTGGTATTTCATGCTCACCTTTTCACTTTCTAACATCACCATCATCAACAACAAAAATAACATTTCAAATCAAGGCATGTAGTACATATGTGAGCAATTAAGAATCTAAGGCACATAGAGATTCTTCACAAAATTTGGCATAATAGCCTTCATTTGAACTTGACTTGAAGTCGAACATTTTTAATGCACAGCCCATATTGTTAACACATTCTCAATTGATAACATAACATAAATAAAGCATTTGGGATACTTGTTGAACATATATCTTTCAACCCAATCTTACTCGGGAATAGCCAATTTTATAATGAACCATTCAGGACTTACATAAATTATATGAATATTGTGGGATTTAATTTTAAGAGAAGAGTTTAGCCAACATACCTTAATGTAGCTTCCTTAAACTCTAAAATATTCCAGAATTCTTAGAAACTTCAATTTAGTTTAGAAATATAACAAATTGAACCAAAATTAGGAAGATGATCATGGTTCTAGCTCATTTGAGCATTTTATCAAACACTAGGTGTGTGCATTAAGGTTTCAAGGTCCTTTTATGGAGGATTGCTTCATCCCACAACCCATTATTTACCATTTTTAGCTCAATAATCTTCCTACACCCTTTGATAACACATGCATGTAAGATGGACAACTTTCATGCCCAAAATTATTTTGCTAATTACTCAATTCTAGACAAAATTTGAAATTGAGGGTTATGGTGTAGAAGCTTACCTTTAGATGAAGACCTAGTGAGTTTTCCTTGTTAATCTGTCAAGATTCGAGCAAGAATCGAAGAACAAATTGTTGAAGAACACTTTCTCACTCTAAGGCACTCTCTCACTCTAAAAGTGTTAGATTTTAGCTCAAAAATAGCCCAAAGCGTGTATTTCACGAAGTAGGGTCGGGTTTTAAAAACACAAAATTGAAGCTCCGAAACAGAGTATGCGGTCGCATATGCGACCGCAGAATGGATATGCGGTCCGCATATCGGCCGCACAATTTGGTGCCAAAAACTGAAAAGAATCAGCCTGGGTCTGCGGTAGTTATGAGGCCCGCAGACCTGTTCAGCGGTCGCATAATGCACCGCAGAACTGATCTATGGTCGCATAATGCACTGCAGACTTTCCCCCAAACTGTCTCGCCCCTGCTTCATTCTGCAACCATTATGCGGTCCGCAGAAAATATATTTTTCTGCCTAAATGTTTCCTCCACGTAAGCTACAATCCCCAAACACGTAAGCCTAGTCTGACACCATGAAACATTATTTTTTCTTTGCAAAATTTTACGGGGCCTTATAACTAACTAGTTGCAAAGATAAACGAGCAAAAGTGTGAGAACATTAGAATGTCAGCAGTGGCTCAGCAGCAACAATTGAAGGAGGACAGTGAGAACCCAAGTCACTGGTGCTTCAGAGTTCACAACTGCCTCAAAAAGGCTCCTAGCAGTGCTTGCACCAGATGAGGTTATTAAGAAATAACATGGTGGCCTTGGATTTTGGCAGGCCAAGAACCAAATCGAACACAATAGTTTCAGAGAACCAGAATACAATAGAAATATTTGCGAGTTAGGGAGAGTAGTCATTAAAGTTTGTTTAGGTGAATCGTAATTCTGAACCGGATTAGGGTAAATCACACACAAACCATAATTGAGAAGACATCGATAGAGATACGCTGGGATAGAGAAATGTTCTCTCTTTTTGGATCTACAGAGCAAAAATCGTGTCTGGATCCATAAGATTGAATTCATCTCAACCCGATATAGGAGAATCATACTTGCCATAGATAGATTGGTAATGAAATTTACCATAACTGAGCGAGTGAGGACGAATAAGGTATGTGAGCCCGCGTATGAACACGTAAACAAGAAACAACAGAGAAAAGCTTTGTCGTCGACTAGGGCTTCGGTGTGAGAGATGAGTAGATTGTTTAAGGGTGAACGAAATGGGAAAATGAGGGTTAGGGTTAGGGTTTTGTGAGATAAAAGAGGGGGATGGATTGTGAGAAGTTGATCTTTGAGATCAACGGCTGGGATTAAAAGGGAGTGTCGGGTCCGGTGTATTGGGTGTGGATCGTTTGGTTTTGGGTCTGGGGTATTTGATTTGGGCCTCTGATGGCTAAAAGGAAGTGGGCGTGGTGTTTTCCGCTACTTTTAATCCGATTTTCACCTCACATTGGGCAAAAATTTAAAAATACACAAAAGTTAATTAAAGAATAAATAGAATCGGCTATAAAATGATAAAAATGCTATTTTTGAAATTTATATTTGTCAAATAATAGATTGTAATTGTAAAACTATAAAAATGCTATTTTGACCTAAATAGCATAATAAATATGATTATTGAAAAATATTGGCTATTATGGCAAATGATATGTAAATGGTATAAAATGCAAATGCAACCGTATGAAATAATATAAAATATTATGAAATATGCATTAAAAAATATAAATGACTAGTTTAGATAACTAATCACTCAGAAATAATTTTGAGGGAATAATAAATAAATATTATCAATTAAAATACCATAATTGATTAAAATGCGTATAGTGAATACAATTATTTGAGTGCAATTTTCATAATAATTTGGTAAAAGTATTATGATAAAAATAAATTTATATTTAAAAAAATGTCATGGAATAGTGATGCAAGAAAATATTCTATCAATATTATTAAAAATATATAAAACTACATGGTAATATATAATGGTCAAGTGGAAAATGTGAGGGAAAAATTGAGTATTAACAATAGGTGCCAAAGAACGGGCAATATTTCAAGGAGGCATGAGATGTCGTTGAAGGGCATACTTAAGGTCGAAATCTTCAATGTTTGGGGAATATAGTTCATGGGATCGTTTTCGTCATCCAATGGCCATAAGTACATCTTGGTTACAGTTGATTATATCTCAAAGTGGGTAGAGGTTGTGGATTTTCCTACAAATGATGCTAAGGTTGTGGTGAACTTTGTGAAGAAAAATATTTTCACGAGATTTGGAACTCCGTGTGCTCTGATTAGTGATGGCTCACTTTTGTAACAAATCCTTGGGAAACCTCTTGGATAAGTATGGGGTGAAACACAAGTCAGCAATAACCTATCATCCGCAAACCAATGGTCAAGTCGAGTTTTCAAATAAGGAGGTGAAGCAAATTTTGAGAAGACAGTAAGCGCAAGTAGAAAGGTTTGGGCTAGCAAGCTGGATGACGCTCTATGGGAGCATCGAACTGCATACAAGACTCCAATTGGCACTTCGTCGTATATGTTGGTTTATGAGAAGGCTTGTGACTTGCCCGTTGAGCTTGAGTACAAGGCATATTGGGAGATTAAGAAGCTCAAGTTTGATATAGATCTATCTAGGGAAATATGAATGTTGCAACTCAATGAGCTCGGAGAGTTTCGATTTCACACATTTGAGAATGCGAAGTTGTACAAAGAGAAAACAAATAGATGACATAACAAACATATTTTGCATCGTGAGTTTGAACCAGGTCAAGTCGTTCTCTTGTTCAATTCAAGCTTGAAGCTCTTTCCTAGGAAGCTCAAGTCTAGATGGTCTGGGCCATTTGAAGTGGTGTGGGCTACGAAGCATGGAGTTGTTGAGCTACGGGATCCCGAAAGTGATGGCATATTCTTGATCAATGGGCAAAGAGTTAAACACTATTGGAATGGTAGCATTTGTCGTCACAAAATTTTGATAGACTTGGTGGATGCTTGAGGGAGCATTTTGCATCATGCCATGATATTGAATCAGGCGCTTCATGGGAGGCAATCCATTGTGATGTTGTAAACATCGTGCCGCGATATTAAATCAGGCGTTTGTTGGGAGGCAACCCAATTCGTAGATTAGTTTAGCTTAATTAGATTTTTATTTTTATTTTTAGGTACTAACGCGTTGAGTTTTGGTGTTTGAATAGGTACAAGAGCGTATTAGGAGGTCAAAACACATGAAGGATTCCAAAAGCTGAAGTGGAAAACACTTGAGTGCATCCTGGACCTCGTGTAGCGAGGCAATAATCACGACATAGGCCAGGGGTCGCGCCCTAATGCGAGCTGGCCCTTACCTTTAACCTGATATCGCACACCCCAACGCGCGCTCCCGCTCACCTTTCCTTTTGCCCCGCCAAACTTCCAGCTCGCACCACCCCCCATGTCGCCCCATCTTCTGCAAGATGGGCCTTGCATCCAAGCTCGCGATGCCAGGTAAGTGGTTTTATTTTTTCTCTTTTTCAAACCCCACGCCCCCTTTTAAAAGACTCACACACTCAAAATTAAAATTCTCCCCCGTTCTCTCTTTCACTCATCCAAATCTCTCAAAGCTTCTCTCACACACTCATACACCCAAGAAAACCACTAATTGAAGATCACTCCTCCCTCTTTTCAACATCTAAGGTATGAATTCTTGTCTATATTTATTCTATTTTGGGATTGATTGAGGTAAATTGCAACATGCAAACTTTATCAATGTATTGTATGTGAAATTGTGCATGCTTATCCCAACACCATGAACATCATAGGATTGATATTCTTGTTGCTCAAATGAGTGTTTAGACTCGAATCCCAAGCCGATTTGGGAGGGTGAGGCAATCCCTCATCCAAACAAAAGCGTCATCTTAACTAGTGCATACAATGTGTTTGATAAATTGCCTCAAAGGCACTTTTTGTCCCAATTGAAGCCGAGTCTCCAGGATTGATACACTAGTGGGTTGTGAGCTTCCCTAGCACGCAATTTAAGTGTAAGGTGGCTCAGCGGAGCGGGATTGATGGTTCAAGTATGGCACTTATATTGTCTTCCCGTATGAACAAGCTGTCTTGAAGCTACAATCAGTGCTTAATTTCAAGAGGTGAAGTCTGAGTAGACTCGACTTACTTGACAACAATGTGCTAAACCCTTAAGTGTGGGGTTGTAAGACCACGTTCTGAATTAATTCAATACCCTACAAAGTTGACTAGCATACACTTGTGCAGGTACAAATATTGTACATCCAAAACCAAATGCACCACCAACAGACAATGGAATGGGCAAAGCTATTGTCCCCACTAAAGGAAAGACATCCTCTGCACTGCCACTGAAAAAGCAGAAAAGAGAAGAGGCCACTTCTAGGCATGCTGAGGGGTTGCACGCAGTTGCAGCCATGGTAGTCTCATGCCCAAGGCTAGGGGAGAGCGTGAATATGGGCTTAAAAGTATATCCCCATCCACTAAGGTATGGCACAATATTTGTAGGCCAAAGCATATGCATCCGGATTTAGTTGTGGATGAGCGCCGTTAGCGATCTAAGTATCCGGTAATTTGGAAGTCTATTCATGAGTTAGGGTTGAGCTATGTTTTCGGGAACCCTGGGGACATCAATGTGAGTCTCGTTCACGACTTCTATTATGGATGGGATCCGGATGATGATGAGCAGTTGTTCCCCCTTTGGGGAAGGTTAATTGATATGTCTTCATCTGCTCTATGTGCTCACTTGGGAGCTCCAGTGTTCCACATGAGCCTTTGGGTAACTTTATTACCCGACCAACATATCGAGAGCTTCATCACACTTTATGTGGTATAAATTATGTGAATGTCTGGGTTCATGATAAAAAGACTCACCACCACAGAAAGTTCAAGATGAAGCTGAAGGCTCAAGTCTAGTTGAAATTGATCAATGCTCGGTTGCTACCGTGAAATCATGATACTTATATTGGGTGTGAGAGAGTGTGCCTGGTCTATTTCTTAATGACCAACCAAAAGGTGAACATGGCCCGTTTGATATGCCAACATATGGCGCAGGTGTGAAGGATCAAGAGGATAGATAGATTATTTTTTGGAAATATGTTGATGCAATATCTGAGGAAGGAGGAAGTGGATGAGAAGCCGGAGTTTGACGTGATCATTCCGACACCACCCTGAGGGACTGACATCACGAGCATCCGGTCAAAGGAGGATAATGATATGGTTGCGGGTACTGGTGCCGAACGTAATGCTCGTGATGATAGCTTCATGGCCCATTTTTATGGGATACTCGACTTGCACTTACAGATCGGGGGGAGGGCAGCTACTCTGGAGGAGCGGGCCAACTTACATGAGTGTTATACCCTCAATGCTTATGCCCAACGTCTGGTTGGTCTTGGTGAGGGTCATAGATTGTTTGAGGTCGAAGTTGTTAACACACTTGAATGCTCAGAACCCGAGCCAAAGTAGTCTGAGGAGGAGGCCGATAGGGATGCTAAGGGAGAAGATGAGGAGGAGGACTGGGAGGCCACTGAGACGGCCTTCTATGATGAGGGCGATGATGAAGAATGACCAGGGATCTTTCTTGCCACTTTACTTGATTTTTATTGTTTTATATATGCACTGGGGACATTGCATACTTTAAGTGTGGGGTAGGGATTCTCTATGGTATGTAAATAATAGATTAATTGTTAGCTTCTTATTTTGCTTTTGTAGCAGTGTAGTATTTTAGTAGCTTAATATGTTTTTTTAAAAATCAAAAAATACAAAATATTGAAATTTTCCCGACGATGGATCTCCTATGTAGCTTTCTTGAGGGATTAAACTCTAACCAAAAACACAAAAAACTTAGAAAATAGAAAAAATCGAAAAACTTATCTTTTAGTTTTCTTTTAGGTAGTAATAATCCCCCATGAGTTTTCTTTGTGCCTTGATTCTTTTCTATGGGATGTAGTTTGAACCACGCAATAATATATTTTTATTTTTAGAGTAGATTAGTATTTAAGAAATAAAGGTAGGAATAATGATGGGATTCCTAGGCGCGTTTGACTTGTTTGATAGTAGCATATTTAGGCTTTGGCATGTGTAGTATCTTACCTATGTTTTGAAATTGATCATATGCCTTTATAAATTAGATAGCATGTTTTGTAACACCTATGTCTCATTTTCTTGAATTATGTTCACTTTGCGTTTAATGATTAATATCTCGCGGCTTTGTGAATACTTGCTTTAGTTGAGAATCGAAATGGGACCGTCCTTAGTGAGTCATGTGCCATGTGTAGTCAGGCCTTTTTTTGTATAGTTCATGTTATTCTAATTGTATCTAAAACTTGCTTGGTATGTGAGTTGAAGAGAAATTCTAGGTGATGCTCGTTTGAAGAATGATTTTAGGCCTTCTTTGATCTTTTGAGCTTTAGTGCCTATCACAAATAAAATTTAAACCTAGTTAGCCCTTTTGAGCCTATAGGCTTTTATTTGACACCCACATTACAAGCCGATGTATTCTTTTTATTCTTAATTGGTATTATTTTGATCCAATTACCACTTAAAGCACTTTAATTATGAAATGAGCGCTAAAATAAGTAAGGAGGGAACGTGGGAGGTTTTTGAGTGAAACCAATGAAAGGAAGAAAGGTGAACTTGTTTTGTAAAAGAATTCACCACTAGCGGAAATTGTAAAGAAGAAAGAAAAGGGTGATTGCAAAAGAAAGAAATTGCTGAAAAACAAAAGAGATGAAAAGAAAAAGAAAACAAAATATAGATGAATAAAGTGATATCTTGTTCTTGCTAGTGGGGTATGAATTAAGATAGTGCTTAAAGAAAGAGGGAACATTGTTGGAGGTGATTTTAGTTGTGAAATTGAATTGGGATTGAAGGATCTGTGCTTAAAGTTAATTTTGTGATGTGTTAATATGCTTAGGAGGGTGAACCACTATTCCTAAAACATATCCTACCCATCCCTTAGCCCACATTACGATCATGAAAATTCCTAATTGATTTTAGATCTAGTGAGCCTACATTATTAGAGATTTGAATTATGGGCAAGCCTATGGTACCAATTGTATACATGTGACTTCTTCGTGAGAGTGAGCGATATTCTTTGATATATGTGAGTCCTTGAAATATACTTGAGCATTTGTTTTGAATGTGTGGGTTCAACTTACTCTCTTGTTCTTGTTGTGAGGGTACATGGTTTCATAAGGGATAGGTAACGTTATTAGACTTCTCTATGATGTTGGGTATTCAAGTCATGAGTGAATATTGACATTGAGTTGGTTTTTTGAGGCTAGGATTGTTATGAGCATGTTGTCTTTGTTGTAAATATTTTTGAAGTATGGCATGAGAAAAGGGAAGTGTATGGGATTGCATATGCTGAAGGTTTAATTGTTGCTATCAACCATGGTCATTGGTATATTATTTTTTAAATGTGTTAAATATAAATTTCTCAAGGATAGTGTGAATTATTGGTTGACTCAAGGACGAGCAACGTTTAAGTGTGGGATAGTAATAATTGGCTATAAATGTATATTTGTAGTGTATTACTTTCCTTACATTTTGGGGTTTTAATGATAATATGTGCAATGTTTTCGTCTTAATTGTGTCATTTTTATGTGTAGGATCGTTGGAAGATGAAAACGAGTGAATGTTGTACACAAGGATGTCAAAAAATACACAAAAAGAGCACGAAAAGGCAAAAAATGGAAAAAGCCAGGAACCAGGCTCCAGGCAAGGCGACACCTGGCTCCAGGAGAGAAAGCAGGCGACGCGAGCTCTAATGCTCTTCCTCAGGTCAAGCCTCGCGAGCTCTGAGGCCTGGACACATTTGCAGTCCATGCATTAAATGTTTCCCACTTTGTTTTGTACTTGGTTACTCCGACCCTAGCCTATAAATACCCCCTAAATATGATTAATGAAGAGTTGGTCAATTTTCAAAGGGGGCCACGGCATAGAAATAAAAACGGAGCATGGAATTCATTGAATCTTCCATCCTTCATCTAGTATTCATAGCTTCTATGTTTAAAAACAATACTTTGATTATTGTTATGAACATGAGTGGCTAAGAACCTCATTATTATGGGGTTATGGGTTGCTATTTACTATTGGTTTTTTACGGCTAATTATTTTGCTTGAGTTATCATATTAATTTGCTTATTTAGTCTTGCACTTAATGATTATATTGCATAGCTAACAGTAGAATACTATTTACAAATTTATAGTTGAACTCAAAAGTGGACACTATAGTTTGCATATAAGATTGACTAGAGTAAGTTATTGAATCCGGGCATCAGAGAATAGATTTGCAATTAGGATAGACAAATTATAGTTGCCTTACTTGGTTATTTTCATAGGAAATATACATGAATTATTGTTAATTCTAATTCTATAGACATACAGTATTATGTTGTCTTAAATAGGCAAGCGAAGCGTCGAAAGAACTTTGAGATCTTAATAAACCCTATTAACCAACAAATTAGATAAATTAAGTAATTAAATCAATGCAATAGGAGAGATATTAATCTCATAACCCCCGGAATATTTCCATCTCATTAAATGCTTCCTAAGTGTTTGCATGTTTGCTTTGGACCTTTGAATTTCTTGCTTGTTTGGTAATTTCATGGTAATTTTTAGTAGTAAAAATCACAACCATCTTCTTCACAACCACTTGAGCAATTACTTATGAATAGTTTAGAGTAGACGAGAGTTAATCATAAATCCACGTGGTATGATACTTTCTCATCACTTTATTACTTGTCGACCGCATATACTTGCATGTGAATTTGGATCCAACAGTGATACAACACAAGTGAGAACCCTTCTAGGCTCCAAAATATCCAACTTCATGAACATGTTGGCCAAGGCCTGAACATCCAAAGCTAACGATCTCCCCACAACTGGAATAAAAGCAAGACTACTAATGCTCTCAGCCTTCCTACTAAAAGCGTCGGTCACCATATTGGCCTTTCCCGGATGATAAAAAATGGTGATATCATAGTCCTTTAGTATCTCTAACAACCTCCATTGCCTCAAGTTCAAATCCTTTTGCTTGAATAAGTGATGGAGACTTCTGTGATATGTAAACACCTCACAAGACAAACCATAAAGATAGTGCCGCAAAATTTTTAAGTGTGTGAACAATGGTTGCTAACTCCAAATCATGAACTAGGTAGTTCTTCACATGGAGCTTCAACTGCCATGAAGCATAAGCAATCACTATTACCTCCTGCATCAACACGCACCCAATGTCAATTTGTGAAGCATCACAATAGACTGTATAAGAACCCTATTTCAAAGGCAAAACCAGAACTGAAGCTGTAGTCAAGGTAGTTTTGAGCTTCTAAAATCTCTCCATACACTCATCAGAACACCTGAATGGGGCACCCTTCTAGTCAATGGGCCTTCTATAGATGAAAACCCCTCCACAAAACAGCGATAATACCCAGCCAACCCAAGGAAACTCCGGATCTATGTAGCAGTAGATGGTCTAGGCCAACTTTGAATTACCTCAATTTTCTTTGGATCTACCTTAATCCCATCACTAGATACCACATGATCTAAGAATGCCACCGAGTCTAAGCAAAACTTGCACTTGGAGAATTTAGCATATAGCTTCTTCTCCCACAAAGTCTGGAGCATGATCCTAAATGTTGCTCATGATCCTCTCGACTACGAGAATACACCAATATATCATTAATGAAAACTATGTCGAAGGAATCCATATAATTTGAAAATTTAGAAATTTCATAGGTTTGACCATGGGTTGGCTTTGTGGCTATCGGGTTCGGATTTTTGTTTCGCGACTTGAAGTATGTCTCTTTTATCATTTGGAACTTCTGTGCGAAGTTTGGTGTCATTCCAAGTTGGTTTGGTAGGAATCAGACGCTTGGTTGTGAATATTGAAGTTCTTGAGTTTCATAGTCTGCATGATGCATTTTGGTATTCGATTCTTAGTTTTATATATTATTTTGTTGCTCTAAGCGTGCCAGCGAGTTTGTATGATGTTTATGCACTTGTGTGGATGGTTTTTGTGGTGGCCGATGTAACGACTCAGCCGGTCATTTTAAGTATTATAGCCTCGTTCCCCCATTTATTGCTTATTCTATGCTCATTTGATTTTATGTGACTTGATGGGGCAGTTGGTTCGGTTGCGGGGGATGTTTCGGAATGAATTGGGACACTTAGTCCCAAGGTTGGAAGCCTAAGTTGAAAGAGTTGACCGGATGTTGACTTATGCGTAAATGACTCTATAATGGAGTTTTGATGATTTTGATAGCACCGTATGGTGAGTTTAGACTTAGGAGTGTGTCCGAATGTTGATTTGGAGGTCCACAGATGATTTTGGCTTAAATTGGCGAAAGATGGAAAAAAATAAGGTTTGGAGAGTTAAGAAGTTTGACCGAGAGTTAACTTTGTGGTTACATGGCTCGCATTTACAATAGGTCCGTTGTATCATTTATGACTTGTGTGCAAAATTTGAGGTCAATCAGAGTTGATTTGATAGGTTTCGACATCGATTGTAGAAGTTAGAAATTCATTAGTTTCAATAGGCTTGAATTTGGGTGAGATTCATGTTTTTGATGTTGTTTTATGTGATTTGAGTCCTCGACTAAGTTCGTATCGTATTTTATGACTTATTGGTATGTTTGGTTGAGGTCCCGGGGGCCTCAGGTGTATTTCGGATGGTAACGAATCAAAAATAAGACTTGGAGCATTGCTAAAGCTGGGGGACCTTCTGGTGTGATCGCACATGCAAGAGGATTGGTCGCAGATGCGACGCCACAAATGCGGATGGAGTGGCGCAGAAGCAAAGTTATTCTGGCTTGGAGTATATCGCAGGTGCGGAGGGGGAAGCACTTCTGTGAGTCGCAAAAGCGAAAGGTTTGTCGCAGATGAGTAGTTTTGAGGTTTGCTCTGGGCGCGTAGGTGTGGACGCGGGGCCGCAGGTGCGGTCTCGCTGGTGCGAGCCTTTGACCGCAGAAGCGGCAGGTCGGGGGTGGAGTAATGTTACACCCTATATTTTCGTACGTAAAAATGCATCGTAAGAAAACTAATCATGTTACCT
>AWOL01S0085155.1:0-48470 GCA_000715115.1 Nicotiana otophora
ACGCCAGGTTAGGTGAGGCACGGGGTGCTTGTCTCGCTCCTAGGTTCGGGGCGTGACATAAAGCTTCGGTCTTTAATTAAAAGTAAAAACTCAACCCCGAGCCCGCACCTCGGTACCCGATAAAAATTCACAAAACTTGAGTACCCATTCCGTTACGAGTCCAACCATACAAGAATTATCAAATTCCGATATCGAATCACCCTTCAAATCCTCATTTTATATTCTTGAAAGAGTTTACAAAAAATCCATTTTCTTCCATTCAATTCACTAATTTAATGATATAAATGAGTATGGAATCACGAAGTATAATAAACTTCGGATAAAGAACACCTACCTAAATCAAACTCGTGAAGAACCCCTCCAGAATCGCCCAAAACCGAGGTCTAAAACTCCAAAAATGGTAAAAATATCGAACCCTCGACACTTAAGCATTCTGCCCCGCCATATCCGCATTTGCGGTCAAAATTACGCATCTGCGCATCTTGCTTTTGCGAGCCAAATCTCGCATTTGAGGCCCTCACTTACCAGCCTAGATTTCGCACCTGCGAGGCATCCATGCACCTGCGATGTCGCTTCTACGAGCCAAGAAGCGCACCTGCGAAAACATTTAGCCTAGCACTCCTCGCATCTGCCACAGAAAGTTCGCTTCTACACTCAGCATTCCGCTTCTGCGGATGTCCCCCTTCCAGTCCAATTTCGCTTTTGCGACCAAAGTGACGCATCTGCGGGCTCGCATCTGCGACCAGCCCTCCGCAGATGCGGACACACCAGAACCTCTGCCAACCAGCCTTAACAAAGAATGATCTAAAATAATCCAAACCTCGTCCGAGCCACTCGGGACCCCGTCCGAATATACCAATAAATTCCGTAACATAATGCGGACCTACTCGAGGCCTCAAATCACATCAAACAACGTCGATTTTACGAATCGCACCTCGAATCGAACTTATGAATTTTCAAATCTTCCAACTTCCATAACTCATGCCGAAACATATCAAATCTACCCAGAATGAACCCAAATTTTGCACACAAGTCCCAAATGACATAACGAAACTATTCAAATTCCTGGAACCAAAATCCGAGCCCGATATTATCAAGGTAACTCTCGGTCTAACTTATGAACATTTCAAACCTTCAAATTTCCAACTTTCGCCAATTAGTGTCGAAACCTTTTAGATATATCCAAATGCAAATCCGGGCATACACCCAAGTCCAAAATCGCCATACGAAGCTATTGAAATCATCAAAATACCATTCCGGAGTCGTCTACATAAAAGTCAAACTTAATTAAATCTTCCAACTTAAAGCTTCAATCATGAAATTCATTCTTCCAACTAATTTCGAATCATCCGAAAGCCAAGCTCGACCACAGACGCAAGTAATAACACATAATACCAAGCTGCTCGAGACCTTAACCCACCGAACGAGACGCTAATTCTCAAAATGACCGGTCGAATCGTTACATAATAAGTACATTATTTATGAAGTAGGGATCATTGATTCTTTGAGTTGCAGGAGTTTCTCGCTCCTATGCTGCAGCTTGAGAATTGAATTCTTTTTTCTGGTTGACGAGGAAAACTCTTTGAGGTCCATGATTCTCTGCTTGATTTTCACAATATATTTTTTTGTAAGTGAAGTAGTAATTGGCCAATGTGTTCTGCGTAATGGGTTGGGAAAAAAGGAAGGTTTATTTGCATATAATCACCTCTATCACTCTACCATATTGTTAATTTGGGATTTAAGCTGGACATTTTTACAAGTATATGACTTCTTATTCAGCGTTATGGTATTTTCTCCTCAGATAATTAGTGTAACAGTATTTCATGGAGTTTTTCCTGCAATGTTTCCAAATTTATTTGGCTAACAGCATAGGAAGCCTATCAAAATGTGCTTGTAAGCAATATTTCTCTTGCTTTGCTTGGAACAGTGAGGTTATGACCCTTTCTACTGATACTTTTGTTAATGGAGTCTCTGCAAAAGTAAACCCTTTTCTTCTTTCGTGGAACTTCCATATGATTTACTTATGTAGGAGTTTGGATGTTATAATCGTGTGTGAATTTGAAAATCTTCTTATAAATGAGTGCATGTGTGCGCGGTGTGTATTAGCTCTCACTCCCTGAATCGTTGTGTTATCAGTAGACAGATCATAGTTCTTTCTACTATTAGAAATGCACAGACTAAGGTATAATTTTGGAAAGTTATTTCTATTAATGTTCAAGGGGTAGTATATTTAGCCTTCGGAATAAAAGTTCAATTGGAATCTCTTAAATACTTTCTGTTGCTTTATAAATTATTTGTGGCTAACTTTCTTTTTCCTTCCTTTCACTTTTTTCCACTTCATTTTTCCAGTTCTATTTGATGATTTTGTGTACTTCCACACCACATTGATTCAATACTTTAAAAAGTAGATAATATTTCAATTGCTCTTGCTTTAATCATGTAGGTTGTAGAAAGTTTATGCGCCCAGATATTTCTTGGTTCATAGTTGATTTTTTATTTTACAGATTATTCTCTATGCGCCTGTAATTGTTTTGTTTTTATTTCTATTACCCTTCTTAATGCAGTGCCCTCCAGACCTTTAACTTATAAAATGCACTCACACTATCCAAGGATCATTTTCTCCAGAATGCATTACTTCTTCAGTGCCTATCCAGATTTAACGCGTTGAAGGACTTGTCCACTTAACATCAATTTATTATAGTTCTAATGTATGTTAGTTTTCCCTCAGGCATGCATATATATTGTTTGATTTTCATTACATTACATATGGATGAATGTGTTTTTGTATATGTATTTTGTGGAGAGAAGTGGTGGACTGAGTGATGGACAGTTGTAATGGTGACTGCGAATAGATATTTACAGTCATAAAAGTGTATTATAATATTGAGTTGATGATGGATAATGAAAGCCGATAATTTGTTGGACTTGATTACAGGGCCGACTCCAAAGGTGCAGGGGGTAAGGCAAGTGCCTTAAGCCCCCAATTTTGGGGCCCCATTTTATAAGAATAATATATATTTTATAAGTTTATAAATTTTTCTTTTATATATATATATAATACTTTTGTAATTTTTATATAAAAAGAAAAAAAACTTTTAGATATATTAATAAAGTAAAGTTTAAAATAGTAAAAAAATAGTTGTCACTTTGATTTGACTTAACAACTCTACTTTTTATTTTTTTTCCGGAGTAATCCTTCATTCATCCTTATTCATGTCAATCTTCTTAGTTCTTTCTATTAAAATTATTTCTTTCTCCAAGACTCCAACAAACCAACAACTAGATATTTTGGAATCAAAGACTTCAAACTTCTTGAATCAGTCAGTCATTTGGTAATATCATTCTAACTTTCTCTAGTGTTATTTTCATTTGTTATTTATTATTTTATTAATTTTACTCTGTACATATTATTTAATTTTTTTTAAAAATATATAAATATGTCAACAAGAAAATATGCATTCGGTTATTCAAAACCATTTTGGCACCAATAGCTAGATTCTAGAAGAATAAATTTTAAATAAAAATATATATTATAATGTTCCTATAAATGCTTAGGCCCATATTAAACTTCGCCTTAAGCCCCATGTGCGCTTGAGCCGCCCCTGCTTGATTATGGTTTTATCCAAGCACTATGGTTTTTATCTTTTTCACTTATATGTTGCAGAGCTTTGCTCATCGTATATAGTATGAAACTTTAACATGTTGCTTAATACGTTCTTTGTGTTGATTTTTTGTAACCTTGTAGCTGTACAAATAAAACAAACAATGTGTCGGGCACGACTGCACGAGCACCACTCATCTAGTATATATAATATGTACTTATATATAACTATTGTAATACATCATATATAAATGATATATCTATATTCTATACCATCAACCCTGAAAATATCAAAAAGGAAAACTTAATATACAAAGTATTTTTTTATACTTGTGGCTAGGGGGGCAATTTGAGCCCCAACCCATTTGACCCGTCCAACCCGCCAAAGGTTAGGCTGGTCATTGACCCGTTCTGTTAAATTCAACCCATTTTGATCCAACCCATTTCAAGCCATTTAAAGTTGGGCTGCTTTTTAGTCCAAATTAATCCATGAATAACTTTGCTAAAAATCATTAAAATAATTATTTTTTTGTTTGATATGTTAATACATGGCTATAAAAAAAATTCTTATTTGATAATTAAACAATTCATAAAAAAATAATACACATTAATTAAAGTTTGATAAGAGTTGTGTGGGTTGGGCTATGATCCAAATTTTAGCCCAACTTGACTCAGCCCATCTCAACCAAAGTTTCTTTGGCTAGTGTTAGTTCCCCAAGTACACGCAAGTATACGTGGCCGTTAAGTAATAAAGTGACTCGAAAGTCGGATGTCGAACCCACAGAGACTTAGATCAATCGTTAACTAATTAAACTAAAATCAATTTAATGTCCAAGATAATCGAGAATGGTATTTTTCTATTACAACTACTATTGTAAAATTTAAACACGTAACCAAGGGAGATATAAATTCTATGGTTGTGGTCGGTTTATCAATTCTATTGAGTTCGTAATTACACTTGTTAATTCAAATTATCTATGATTGCTAGTTGACCGGATCGTTTATATAAATAACATGTTTCCACAATACTATTCGTCTATCCATAATATATCAACCTTATATTCCTATGGTCTTGAATCTATCATGAATGAATATAATACGGTATTCAACTAAGCAAGACTGTTAGGTATATTCCTATCCTAACCGCGAAATCTTTCCCCGAGCCACGAATTTAGAAATAAGCTCTCTCTAATTCTACTCTAATCTAAGTACGGCTTTCCCAAGCATAGAATAGATAGTAAATAGAACTCAACTACTGGCCAAACAATTAAGCAATTATGCACAGAATTAGAGAAACAACCAAAGATAATAACTCGAATTAATACTAATATAATTAATAAATTTCAATATTCATGATAACCAAAACCCTAGAACGTGAAGTTTAGCTCCACATAGACATGGTAGCAAAACAACAATTCATCCAAAGAAACGTAAAGATTAATAAGTTTGATGGAAGAAAGATAGAATCTGATGAATTCCGACCTCCACGGCGGCTCCGTGCTCTCCCTTCGTCTAAAGTCTGTCTCCCTAGGTCTAAAGTCCCAAAAAATCCCCTTTAAAAATGATGTTTAATGACTATTTATATGTGTAGGAAAAAGACCTAGATGAAATAATCAAGTCCAAAATCAAAAAGGAGACAAAATAACTTTAAAATCCGGAACACGCGAACACCTCGCTGTAGACCTCGCCTCGCGAGCTTCACCGCGCGCTCCATCTCGCTGTAGGCGTCGCGGCGCGAGCTCTGTCACGAGCAAAATCCCTCACTTCGCCACTCTTTTGTAAATGTTTCGCTGCTTCATTCTTTTCTTGCCTAACTTTTCCATTCTTTCTCATTCCTTTGTGTGCTTGTAACAAAACTTTGATGCCTTTCACTATTAAATTTTCAATTTGTCTTTTCCAATCACATTTTTATTTGCTGCCACATACTATTTGGACTATGCTTAATTCTTGTAGTGACTCTCCCATTTGAGAACAAAGAGCTCCACATTTAATTCTCTAACTAAAATCTCCAATTTCATCTCCAATGTACCTACACATAAAATAAATTTAATTAAGCACAAATATAGTATAGTTTAACATTAAAGCACCAAAATGTAAAGTAAGTAATGCACTAAAATATAGAATTATAGCCAAACATCATTACCCCACACTTAAACGTTGCTCGTCCTCGAGTCAACCAATAATTCATACTATCCTTGAGCACTTTGTTTTTGCACAATTGAGGCACACTACACCAATGACCATGGTTTATAGTAACAATTAAACTTTAGCATGTGCAATCACATACACTTCCCTTTTCTTATGCCATACTTCACTAATATTCACAACAAAGACAACATGCTCCTAACAATCCTAGTCTCAAAAACCAACTCAATATCACAATGCACTCATGGCTTGAATACCCAACATCATAGGGAGAAGTCTGATAACATTACTTATCCCTTGTGAAACCATGTGCCCTTACAACAAGAACAAGAGAGTAAGTTGAATCCATACATTCAAATCAAATGCTCAAATATATTTTAAGGACTCATATATATCAAAGAAAATCTCTCACTCTCACAAAAGAAGTCACATGCATGCAATTGGCACCATAGGCTTGCCCTTAATGTAAATCTCTACTAATGTAGGCTCGCTCGATCTAAAATCAATTAGGACTTTTTTTATGATTGCAATGTGGGCTAAGGGACGGGTAGGATATATTTAGGAATAGTGGCTAATCCTCCTAGTCACTTTAATACATCACATGATAAACTTTAAGCACATAATTTCTCAATCCACTTTAATTTCACAACTTCAATCACTCCCAACAATATTCCCTTTTTCTTTAAGCCCTACCTTAATTCATTCCCACTAGCAAGAACAAAATATCAATTTATTCATCTATTTTTTTCCTTTTCTCTTTTGCAATTTCTACTAGCGGAGTATTCTTTTACAAAACAAGTGCACATTTCTTTCTTTCACTCGTTCCACTCAAAAGCCACCTCACACTTAGTCCCTTCTTACTCCTTTTAGCGCCATCTCACAATTAAAGTGCTTTAAGAGGTAAAAGGATCAAAACAATATCAATTTAGTACAAAAGAGATTTAGTCTTGTAATGTGGGTGCCAAATAAAAGTCTATAAGCTCAAAATGGTTAATTAGGAATATATTTTATTTGTGATAAGCATTAAACTCAAAAAGAACAAAGATAAGCTAAAATCATTTTCAAACCGAGTATCACCTAATATTTCGCTACGACTCACATAGCGGGAAAGTTCTAAACACAAGCACAATAACATGGACTATACAAAACTCTCACCACACATGGCACATGACTCACTAAAGACGGTTTAATTTCGACTCTCAAGCTAATGCAAGTATTCACAGAGCCACAAGAAATTAAGCATTAAGCATAGAGTGAACATAAGTCAAGAAAATGAGACATAGGCGTCACAAAATATGCTATCCAAATAACCATGGCATCATAAGTAATTTTAGCACATAGGGAAGATACTACGCATGCCAAAGCCTAAATATGCTACTATCAAACAAGTCAAGGGCGCCTAGGAATCTCATCTTTTTTCCTCCATTTATTCCCTAATTTCTAATCTACTCTAAAAATACAAAAATAAAAGGAAAAACTACTACCCGGTTCAAACTACATCCCATGAAAAAGAACCGAGGCACAAAGAAAAATTACGGGGGATTATTACTACCTAAAGAAAACTAAAAGACATATTTTTGAATTTTTGTTTAGACTTTAATCCCTCAAAAAAACTGTCTAGGAGATCCATCGTCGGGAAAAGTCCAATTTTCTACACTTTTTTTTCGATTTTTCTTATTTAAAAAAAAAATTAGGAGCTACTAAAATACTACACAACTAAGAAAACAAAAATAAGAAACTAAAGTTAAAATAAGAAGTTAACATTTTTCTAACATACCCCTACTAATTATCTAGAAAAATCCTCCCACCCCACACTTAAAAGAATGCAATGTCCCCAATGCACAAATAAACCAAAACAATAAAGAGGGTGGACAATAAACTCCCTGAAAGGCCAAAGGCCGAAGCAATAGCGGCTCACGAGTACTCAGACTTCCCCCACGCATGGTCCTTTATGTGGTCACCCCAGGCTTAGTTCTCACCATCAAACTCGTTTTTGCACTCTTTCAATGGCTTTGTCTCCTATTCTTATAATCCTACAAAACAAAAACAGACACTACAACAATAATAATATAAAAATAAAAGAATGCAGTAAAACTGGGTTGCCTTCCAACAGGCGCCTGATTTAACGTCGCGGCACGACTTGAACCACTTTTTGCCTCCACCTCGAACTTATGAATTGAGCCCCCAATAGGACATCCAGTATGTGGATATGCTTCTTCGGTGGGGCTACAAAGAAAATTAGGCCAAGCATTAAAATTTCCACTCTACACTTCTTGGCCTTTAGATGAGGAATGTAATTTTTACTTTTTGGTACAACGAATTCAAGAATGTAAGCACTCCGTTCCTCGTCCATTGGCTCCTCCAAAGGCTCATTTGACTCGATTTCCATGTCATCATCTAAACACAATGTTGAAAAATGTATGGAATGAGGACCAATACGCCCTAACTCTAGAATTGTATTACTCTTTACATCCTTATATTTACATGCACTATAATATTCAAATATAACATTATCTGCTTCCTCGCATGGCTCTAGTGTACTTTTCTCAACATGGGCATCATCAACAAACATATGCTCGAATGATTAACTCTCCACTTTTAGCTCTTCAATTTGGCGTATAAGCTCCTTTTCAACTTCACACAACTCATTACTATTTTGTTGGGCGTTAGACGCATCAACCTTTGCAATCAATTGAGCTCCCAAGTCGTGAATAACAGTGCCAAATTTTTCGATCTCTTGTCCTAGTTCAGATCTTCCTTCTATTAAGTCTTTTATCCCATCTGTAATTTTCTCACGTTGAGCTTCATATATTTTTAATCGTTCAGCTTGTTCCATTAGCCAAGTTTGGCTCAAAATCTCATCTTCTTCAAAATTTTCCTCTTGCTGGTACTCTCTCTCTTCATTCAATTCTTCCATATTGGTCTTCATTCTTGTGATTGCCGCCCTCATTCTTTTTATATATTTTTTGAGTTCATCATGTTGCTCTGCTACTTGCCTCAGAATATCCCTAATATATGCATCACGTTCCATATCTTGCACTTCATTGCCCCTATCAAACTCACAAACACTGTTAGCAAGATCATAATAAGGGCTCAGAGAAGGATAAAAAGAATTAGGAAAACCATCCCAATAGCCATCTTGACCACCACACATATTACAAATATTCCACTCAAAGGATTGAGATTGTGCACACAACTCACTCTCTAAAATATTCTGATAATTTTTCCACCAGTGGGGTGCTCCACAATATGGACAAGGATTATCAAAATAAGAATAATCATCATTCGAACAATTTACATTCCAAGCTGCCATGTGAAAGTAAGTAAAAGAAAAAAATACTAACTAAATAAGAAAATTTAAAACTTGAACAAAAATCAATTAAAATCTTTACTTAGATAAACAATCAATAACTAAGTTCCCCGGCAACGGCGCCAAAAACTTGTTGATTCCCCAAGTACACGCAAGTATACGTGGCCGTCAAGTAATAAAGTGACTCGAAAGTCGGATGTCGAACCCACAAAGACTTAGATCAATTGTTAACTAAGCAAACTAAAATCAATTTAATGTCTAAGATAATCGAGAATGGTATTTTTCTATTACAACTACTATTGCGAAATTTAAACACATAACCAAGGGAGATATAAATTTCAGGGTTGTGGTCGGTTTATCAATCCTATTGAGTTCGTAATTACACTTGTTAATCCAAATTATCTATGATTGCTAGTTGACCGGTCATTTATATAAATAGCATGTTCCCACAATACTATCCGTCTATCCATAATATATCAACCTTTTATTCATATGGTCTTGAATCTATCATGAATGAATATAATACGATATTCAACTAAGCAAGACTATTAGGTATATTCCTATCCTAACCGCGAAATCTTTCCCCAAGCCACGGGTTCAGAAACAAGCTCTCTCTAATTCTACTCTAATCTAAGCACAGCTTTAACAAGCATAGCATAGATAGTAAATAGAGCTCAACTTCTGGCCAAACAATTAAGCAATTATGTACAGAATTAGAGAAACAACCAAAGACGATAACTCAAATAAATGATAATATAATTAATAAACTTCAATATTCATGACAACCACAACCCTAGAACGTGAAGTTTAGCTCCACATAGACATGGTATAAAAATAATAATTCATCCAAAGAAACATAAAGATTACTAAGTTTGATGGAAGAAAGATGGAATCTGATAAATTCTGTCCTCCACGGAGGCTCCGTGCTCTCCCTTCGTCTAAAGTCTGTCTCCCTAGGTCTAAAGTCCCAAAAACTCCCCTTTAAAAATGGTTTTTAATAACTATTTATATGTGTAGGGAAAAGACCTAGACGAAATAATCAAGTCCAAAACCAAAAAGGAGACATAATAACTTTAGAATCCGGAACGCGCGAACACCTCGTTGTAGACCTCGCCTCACGAGTTTCACCGTGCGCTCTATCTCGCTCTAGGCCTCGCGACGCGAGCTCTGTCGCGAGCAAAATCCCTCACTTCGCCAGACTCTTTTGTAAATGTTTCGCTGCTTCATTCTTTCCTTGCCTAACTTTTCCATTCTTTCTCATTCCTTTGTGTGCTTGTAACAAAACTATGATGCCTTCCACTATTAAATTTTTAATTTGTCTTTTCCAATCACATTTGTAGTTGCTGCCACATATTATTTCGACTATGTTTAATTTAACTCTTGTAGTGACTCTCCCATTTGAGAACAAAGAGCTCCACGTTCAATTCTTTAACTAAAATTTTCAATTCCATCTCCAATGTACCTACACATAAAATAAACTCAATTAAGCACAAATATAGTATAGTTTAGCATTAAAGTACCAAAAAGTAAAGTATGTAATGCACTAAAAAATATAAAATTATAGTTAAATATTAGGTAGGTCATTGACCCGACTGATTTTGACCTGCCCAAAATCAGCTCAACCCTTTGACACCCCTACCTGTGGCTTACGTTTGTCCATTCCAGTTGCTATTGCAAATATTAATACAAAAAAGATGAAAACAGCAAAAAATGAATGAATTTACCTCTTAATATATATGAACTTTTCATATGCTCTAAATCATCTATAAATATGATTAGCAAATATTTATATATTTTAGAGTGGAATATGTTCAATATATATATGATTAGAATATCTTTAGAATACATTTTGAGTGAAATGAAGAAAACAAGAGGAGAGACACGATGAAATGTAGGATATAACATAAAAGGAGAGAGAGTAACAGATTTCATGATTTGTGCCTCATTAATTGTGTGCATAATTTATACAATATGCTAATATTGTAAAAACAAATCTACTATTTTTGAAATAAACAACAAATGATATTATTTTCTTAAATAATTTTAAAAAAATACTCAGTCGTGTAACTTTCTTCATTGTTTTCTGTTGGATGTTAAGGATTAATTAATTTGTTCTAAATTATTTGATCTTTTTCTCTTATCAAATGTCAATTTTACCAATTTCCCTAGCCAATTAACTCGATATTCTTTATTCAGATTAAATGTTAGAAACAGAAAAAAGTACTCTAATTTCTCTTATCAAAATGAGGAATTAATTAATTAAAAATATTACTGAGGATTCATAAAGATGATCTCAATTTGTTTGAAATTTAGGCATAATAAAAGTGACTATTTTTATTATTGAGTTCACTTAATTTGAACTTAGAGAAGCAAAAGACATCAAATATTTTGAAACAGAGAGAGTCGTAAACACAAAGGTATTTAACAAAGAAACTAATAGTATGTTTGGCCAAGCTTCTTCTTTTTTAAAAAAAAAAAAATTCAAAGCATCCATCATGGCGATGGGGATTTTTAGGCATGAACTCCTACATGTATAAAATCGAAAAGCAGTAAAACATGGAGGAGGATGTATCCTTTAGCCACCAGTACATAATGAAGAATGATATGCATCATCCTTGAGGTCTACTGCTCAAATCTAATCTGTCTAGTTTGGGAGATCCTCTCCATTACATTTTGACTACAAAAAATTTCACAAAACGATGATCATCCTACTGATACTAGGAATATACAAAAAACTGTTTTATCCATTGGAAACATCATTAACAACAAACTGATTCATTTTTGGCTAGAATCTAAAGTTTGGTATGCCTTCTCTATCCAACAATGCAGCAGCTCTAACATGGTGTGGACAGTTTGCCAAGCTGTTGCAAACCACATGATCCTTCAAACTCTCTCTCAAATTTGCCAACAGGTCGACCACCATATTAACTTCTCTGTATATGTGAACAAAAGTAAAGCATTCATCATATGATATCTTTTGAATCTGCTCCAAAATTAGTCCTATCTCCCAAGGTGATTTCAGTTTGTTGTTAATCAAAGTAACAACAAACAATGAATCAGATTCTAAAATAATATTACCTTTAGTTCTATCCCTGCACAAAAGAATTCCTTTTAGTATTGCCTTTGCTTCAGCCATATTGTTACTACAATGGCCATAAAAATCAGCAAAAGCACAGATAAAATCCCCATTCGCATCTCTAATTACGTCTCCGCCACTAGAGCTTCCTAATTTACCTTTGCTACATCTGTCTGTATTTAACTTAAAGCAACATGTCCTTGGCTTGGTCCATCTCATCACTTGGCTAGATATTACATGTTGTACCCTCTCGGTTTCTAGACACATTTTCATCCATAACTGAGGCAACCGTAGCTTTGGAAATTTATAATTTAAAAGCGAAGTCATAAATCTACACACCTGATGAATGGTGATTCTAACAGACATATTTATCCCTTCAAACTTGGCCTTGCACCTACTCTTCTATATTTCCCAAGAGATAACAGAAGGTAAGCATTGAATTAAAGTAGCATGAACTCCATTATTAGCTATAGTTAACCACCACCCCATAGCCATTTGTCTTATGTCTCCCTGGCTTATTTAACTCCACAACAGTTAGCAAAGTACGCCCACACTTGTCTTGAAATTTGACTCTCACAAAACAAGTGGTGACTAGGTTCTTCTTCATTCTTGGAACAACAACAACATTTAGAGGGGACAATAATTCCAAATCTGTGGATCATTTCATCAGTGGGTAATCTTCCTTGAAGTAGTTTTTTCATAAAAAAAGAAACTTTGAAGGGCAATTTCTTTTGCCATATCATACTATTTGTAAAATTCCTGGTTCTGTGCTTTCTCAATTGTTCCCAGACTGATCTACATGAAAAATATCCAATATGGTTCAAGGTCCACACTGGATAGTCTTTTTTGTCCTCCCTAATTTGGATAGATAGAATAGAACTTACCAGATTTGTCGGTAGGACATAGTGCAACTTTGCCTAGTTCCATCTCTCATTTTCAAAACAATCCTGGAGCTTAATATTTTTTGATGCATTACTGCGATTAATACACTTGGCCAAAGATCCCTTTTCGGTCCAGTTATCCCATCGGAGTGAAATATTCCCTTCGTCAGTCCTCCAGAACACATATTTTGCAGCCTCATCCTTGATGCTCATTAATCTTCACCAGGTATGAGACTGGTCATAAGAACTTTTCCTAGCAATATGGTGCTTGATTTTGCAGTTGTTAGCCTCCAGAATATCTTTCAACAGAGATTTTTGGGTCTTGAAGTTCCACCATATTTTAGCCGCAAAAGCATTACATATATCTTGTAAAGACCTAAACCCCACCCCACCTTCCATTGTAGGAAAATAGAAATTTTCCCGTGCTATCCAGTGGTGCTTCTTTTTGTCATTATCCTTTCCCCAAAAACTAGCCATAATCTTTTCAGCTTGAAGTAAAGCAGTTTTAGAGGGATGCAACACAGAAAATAGGTGAAGAGGTAAAGTAGTGAGAATCGACTTTATCAATACAACTTTACCACCAAAAGAGAGAAGTTTACCCTGCTAACCTTTCAACCTGTTAGAGAATTTGGCCACCATGCCATTGAAATAAACCACCTTCTTCCTCCCAGCATAAATAGGACAACCAAGGTACTACATTGGGAATTGATAGTGAGGACAACACAAAATATTTATAATATCACATATTCTGCTACCATTGAAATTGGGAGGAACATAAAAGGCAGACTTCTGTCTATTCACTATTTGCCCAGAAGTCTTCTCACACACCTCCAACTTTGACATCATTAACTTTAGAGATAGATGATCTCCAGATGAGAACAAGATTGTATCATCTGCATAGCATAGGTGTGTGAGGGTAGGTTTGTCACGACCCCAGTTTACTCTCTGTATGATGTCGTGATGGCACCTAGTCTCTAAGACTAGGTAAGCCTAACAATTTTCGAAATAACTGAATATAAAACTGAACTCAAATCTCAACATATGAAATATAAACAAGAACTGCGATTTTTTTAATAATTACAACTCTCAAAACTCGGTAGAAATAAGTCACAAGCTTCTAAGGAAAAATACTAAGTATCTCTATACATCAGAGTCTAAAGAGAATAAGAAAAATAACATAACAAGGATAGAGGGGGACTCCGAGTCTGCGAACGCTGGCAGATATACCTTAGAGTCTCCACATACAGTCCAGATCACTAGTATCTGGTATGGTAGGAAGAACCTGGATCTGCACAAAAAGATATGCAGAAGTGTAGTATGAGTACACCACAACGGTACCCGATATGTGCCAAACCTAACTTCGGTAGAGTAGTTACGAGGTCAGGTCAGAGCCCTACTGGTTTAAAAGAAAAGCAAGGCAGAAGATAATAATAATATTTTGAAATGACTGAGAATTTAAACAACGAGAAATTTCAAAAAATAACCGCACATCAAATAGAGGTAAACTATAGGGGTGCTCCCGAGGTATCACCTCGTAAACCCAAATACAAATGCTCAACAGAGGGATCTCCCGATGTACCGTCTCGTAGCCCCAAAAATAAATATACAAATAGGGGGATCTCCCGATGTACCGTCTCGTAGCCCCAAAAGTAAATATACAAATAGGGGGATCTCCCGAGGTACTGCCTCGTAGTCCCAAAAGTAAATATGCACGACAGGGGGATCTCCCGAGGTACTGTCTCGTAGTCCCAAAAGTAAATATGAAACTCATAAATTATGGAACCACGAATTTACGACAAGGAATCTTACAGCTAAAGACAGAATACAATAATCGAGGAAATATATAATTCAACTAAGCATGTTGCGCGAATTTTAAGTAAAGGTTAAGACACGTAGACATGCGATACTAGGCTAAACATGACAGCTACACGTGCTAAGGCAACTCAGTTAAGGAATTTAAAATAAGTCTACTCAGCAAGAACCAGAATTTCCATAATTAGCACGTGTACGCACTCGCCACCTCGCGTACATGACGCTCACATGTAACAAATTGTTACAATAGTACCAAATCCTAAGGAAATTTCTCCCACACAAGGTTAGACAAGTCGCTTACCTCAAAGCTCGCTCAATCAATCGATAAGGATGCCTTTACCTCGATTTTACGACTCTGAATGGCCCAAATCTAGCCAATAGAAATTACATACCATGAATACAACTACAAAAAACTAATTTAATTAATAAATCTACGACTTTAGAAAAGAATCGAAAAATCGCTCCAAAAAGTCGACCAGGGCCATGTCTCGGAATTGGGTAAAAGTCACAAAATACAAACACACATTCGACCACGAGTCCAACCATACCAATTTTACCAAAATCCGACATCAACTCGACTCTCAAATACTCAAATCAAACTCTCAAAATCTCTAGCTTCAAACTCCTATATTCCACCTTAAATACACACAAACTAGGTATGCAAAATCAATGGGAAAATAAGGTTATTGATCAAAAATGAGTACAAGAGACTTACCTCAAGGAATCTCTCAAAAATGCTCTCAAAAATTGGCAAGACCCGAGCTTAAAATGTTTAAAATAATGCAAAATTGCGAACCCTTGTATTTAAGTGTTCTGTCCAGCATTTCCGCTTCTGCGGAAACTTAGCCGCAACTGCGGCATCGCGGAAGCGAAAACTTATCCGCTTCTGTGGGACTCCCAGCCGCTTCTGCGGTCCCAGTTTCCTTTCCATATTATGCTTCTGCGGTTCAAAGCCCGCTTATGCGGGTGCGCATCTGCGCAAACTCACCCGCTTCTACGGACAGGCCTCCCATGCACTCGTCCGCTTCTGCGATCCCTCTTCCGCAGAAGCGACTCCGCTCCTGCAGTAGTCACACCGCACCTGTGACCACATGCCATCTCCTCCAGTTCCACTTCTGCGCTCAAATGATCGCTTCTGCGAGCTCGCACCTGTGGTCAATCTTGCGTAGGTGCGATTACACCAAAACTGGTGCCTTCACCCATTCTCTCAAGTCCAAATTTGATCTGTTAACCATCTGAAATCCACCCGAGGCCCTCGGGACCTCCAAAACACTTACCAACAAGTCCTAAAATATCATACGGAGTTAGTCGAGCCTTTATATCACATCAAACAACGCTAAAAATACGAATTGCACATCGATTCAAGACTAATGAACTTTAAAACTTCAAACTTCTAGATCTGACGCTGAAACCTATCAAATCAAGTTCGATTGACCTCAAATGTTTCACAAAAGTCATAATTGACATTACGGACCTACTCCAACTTCTGGAATTGAAATGCGACTCCGATAACAAAAAGTCCACTCCTGGTCAAACTTCCCAAAAATCATAAAATTTTTGAACCTTCGCCAATAGACACTAAAATGATCTACGAACCTCCAATTCAACATCCGAACACGCTCCTAAGACCAAAATCACCCTACGGAGCTATAGAAACCATCAAAAGTCCATTCCGGAGTCATCTCACACAATTCAAACTATGGTCGATTCCTATAACTTAAACTTCTATTTTAGGGACTATGTGTCCCATTTCACTTCGGAACCAAAAATAAATCCTCCCGACAAGTTACGTAACCACAAAATGAAATTAGAGGGAGAAATAAATAGGGGTTCGGGGCTAGTACTATCAAAACAACCGACCGAGTCGTTACATCCTCCCCCTCTTAAAACAAATGTTCATCCTCGAACGAGTATAGAGACATACCTGAATTGGTGAAAAGATGAGGATAACGGTTGTTCATATCATGCTCGGTCTCCCAAGTCGCCTCCTCGACTAGATAACCCCTCCACTGAACCTTCACTGAAGCAATGCTCTTCGACCTCAACTTCCGAACCTGTTTGTTCAAATTGGCCACCGGCTCCTCAACATAAGATAGGTCCTTGTCCAACTGGACCGAGTTAAAGTCTAACACATGAGATGGATTGTCGTGATACTTCTGGAGCATGGAAACATGAAATACTGGATGAACTGCAGAGATACTAGGTGGTAGTGCAAGTCTATAAGCCACCTCTCCAACCCTCTCAAGAATCTCAAAAGGCCCAATATACCTAGGGCTCAACTTGCCCTTCTTTCCGAACCTCATAACACCCTTCATGGGCGAAACCCGGAGCAAGACCCGCTCCTCAACCATGAATGCAACGTCATAAACCATCCGATCCGCATAACTCTTCTGCTTGGATTGGGCTGTATGAAGTCGATCTTGAATCAATTTAACCTTTTCCAAGGCATCCTGAACCAAGTTTGTGCCCAAGAGCCTAGCCTCAACCGGCTCAAACTAACCCACTGGAGACTGGCATTGTCTACCATACAAAGTCTCATACGGGACCATCTGAATGCTCTCCTGATAACTGTTGTTGTAGGCAAACTCCACGAGTGGCAAGAACTGATCCCAAGAACCCCCAAAATCCATCAATTACGCACAAAGTATATCCTCCAATATTTGAATAGTGCGCTCGGACTGCCCATCCGTCGGAGGGTCAAATATTGTACTCAATGCCACCCGAGTACCCAACTCACATTGTAAGGCTCTCCAGAACTGCGATGTAAACTGCGTACCCCGGTCAGAGATGATAGATATCGGTACACCATGAAGTCTGACAATCTCGCGAATGTAAATCGGAGCCAGCTGCTCTGAAGAGTAATTAGTAACTACAAGAATTAAATGAGCTGACTTGGTCAATCTATCCACAATCACCCATACTCTATCGAACTTCCTCTGAGTCCGTGGGAGACCAACAATGAAACCCATAGTGATCCGCTCCCATTTTCACTATGGAATCTCCAACTTTTGAGGCAATCCACCTGGTCGTTGATGCTCATACTTCACTTGTTGACAATTTAGGCACCGAGCTACATATTCCACTATGTCTTTATTTATCTGCCTCCACCAATAGTGCTTCCTCAAGTCCTAATACATCTTCGCGACACCTGGATGAATGGAGTATCGCGAACTGTGAGCCTCCTGGAGAATCAACTCACACAAGCCATCTACATTAGGCACACATAGCCTGCCCTGCATCCGTAATACACCGTCATCTCTAATAGTGACTTCCTTGGCATCACCATACTGAACCGTGTCCTTAAGGACAAGGAGATGGGGGTCATCATACTAACGCTCTTTGATACGATCATAAAGAGAAGACTAAGAAACCACACAAGCCAAAACTATTCTCGGCTCGGAAACATCCATTCTGACAAAATGGTTGGCCAATGCTTGAACATCCAAGGATAAAGGCCTCTATGCTACTGGTAGATATGCTAAACTTCCCAAACTCTCCGCCTTACGACTCAAGGCATCGGCCACCACATTGGCCTTCCCGGGATGATAGAGGATGGTGATGTCATAATCCTTAAGCAGTTCCAACCATCTCCGCTGCCACAAGTTAAGATCCTTCTGTTTAAACAGATATTGTAGACTCCGGTGATTAGTAAATACCTCACAAGGGACACCATACAAATAGTGCCACCATATATTCAAGGCATGAACAATAGCTTCTAACTCGAGGTCATGGACAGGATAGTTCTTCTCATGCACCTTCAGCTGTCTAGACGCGTAGGCAATCACCCTACCGTCCTGCATCAACTCCGCACCGAGACCAATGCGCGACACATCATAATATACCGTATAGGACCCCGATCTATTAGGAAACACTAATACTGGGCTGTAGTCAAAGCAATCTTGAGCTTTTGAAAGCTCTCCTCACAATTCTCGGTCCACCTGAACGGAGCACCCTTCTGGGTCAATCTGGTCATAAGTGTTGCAATAGACAAGAAACCCTATACAAATCGACGGTAGTACCCCATCAAACCAAGAAAACTCCGAATCTCTGTAGCTGAGGACGGTCTAGGCCAACTCTACACTACTTTAATATTCTTCGGATCTACCTTGATCCCATCACTCGATACTACATGACCCAAAAATGCCACTGAATCTAGCCAGAATTCACACTTCAAAAGGTTTGCATACAAATTCTTATCTCTCAAGGTCTGAAGCACAGTCCTTAGGTGCTGCTAATGATCCTCCCGAGTCCGGGAGTACAGCAAAATATCGTCAATAAACACAGTGACGAAAGAGTCAAGATAGGGCTGAAATACACTGTTCATCAAGTCCATGAATGTTGATGGGGTGTTGGTCAGCCCAAAAGACATCACAAGGAACTCGTAATGACCATACCGAGTCCAAAAAGCAGTCTTTGGGATATCTAGCTCCCGAATCTTCAATTGATGATAGCTTGAACGCAAGTCGATCTTAGAGAAAACTCTGGCACCCCGAAGCTGATCAAATAGGTCATCAATACGTGGCAATGGATACCTGTTCTTCACTGTAACCTCGTTCAACTAGAGATAATCAATACACATTCGCATAGAACCATCCTTCTTATTTACAAACAAGACAGGAGCACCCCAAGGCGACACACTGGGCCGAATGAACCCTTTATCAAGTAACTCCTGTAACTACTCCTTTAACTCTTTCAACTTTGCTGGGGCCATACGATAAGGTGGAATAGAAATGGGCTGAGTGCCCGGTAATAAATCAATGCCAAAGTCAATATCTTTGTCGGGCGGCATGCCTGGAAGATCCGCCGGGAATACATCTAAATAGTCCCTCACTATCGGAACTGACTCGACAGTATGAGTATCAACACTAATATCCCCCACATAGGCCATATACACATCATACCCCTTCTCAACCATTCGTTGAGCTTTAAAAAATGAGACAACCCTGTTAGGAAAATGATCTAAGGTACCTATCCACTCCAACTACGGTAGACCTAGCATAGCCAACGTCACAGTCTTGGCGTGATAATCAAGGATAGCGTGATAGGGTGACAACCAGTCCATGCCCAAAATAACATTGAAATCCACCATACTGAGCAATAATAAATCAGCTCTGGTCTCCAAACCACTAAGAACAATCAAACACGACCAATACACACGGTCAACAATAATAGAATCACCCACGGGTGTAGACACATAGATAGGTGAACTCAGAGAATCATGGGATACACCCAAATATGAAGCAAAGTAAGATGACATATAGGAATAAGTGGAGCCTGGATCAAATAATACTGATGCATCGCTATGATAGACCGGAACAATACCTATGATGACAGAATCAGATGCAATTGCCTTCGTCCTAGTAGGAAGGGCGTAATATCTGGCCTGGCCTCCCCCTTTAGGGCGACCTCTACCTGTCTGACCTCCACCTCTAGCTGGTTGTGCAGGTGGGGTGGTAGTTGGTATTGTAATCATAGCCTGAGGACCCGGTGGAGCATGCAGTTCCTGAGAAATCTGTAGAGGTGTACCACTCCTGAATTCGAGGAAATACCTCACCCCATGACGAGTGTCGCCACACTCAAAACAAGCTCTCGGAGGACGTGGTTGCTGCAACTGTCCTGATTGACTGACTGACCACTGAAAGCACCCCGTACAGGAGGTACACTAGACATTGGCAGTGTATAATAGAGATCTTGGGGCATAGGAGTGGTCGGAGAACCGCTGGCAGCTGGAAGTGCTGAATGAACAGGGTGACCCATATAACCCCTGCCCTGACGAGTTATAGCTGGGGCACGAGTATCACTATAAGTGCCAGACTCTCGAGACCTCTTGGCCTCTCTCTCCTCTCTATCCCGAGTCAGCATACTCTCCAACCTTCTAGCAATCCCTACTACCTGCTGGTACGCAATATCCATCTCCAACTCTCGGGCCATGCTCAATCTGATACTGTGATTGAGCCCCTCAATAAACAGACAAACCCGCTCTCGAACAGTAGCAACCAAGGCCGGTGCATGCCTAGCCAAATAGCTGAATCGGACCATATACTCTGACACGGTCATAGAACCCTGGCGTAACTGCTCAAACTCTGTGAGCCATGCATCTCTGAGACTCTGGGGAATATACTCCCTCAAGAACATATCTGAGAACTGAGTCCAAGTGAGTGAAGCTTCCTCAGCCGGACTATCCAACTCGTATGCGCGACACCACTGATAGGCCGCTTCTCTAAACTAGAGCATAGTAAAAGAAACCCCACTAGTCTCCACAACATCCATAGTACGGAGGATACAGTGGCACTCCTCAAGAAAACCCTGGGCATCCTCTGACGCCAAGCCACTGAAAGTAGGAGGGTGGTACTTTTTGTACCTCTCGAGCTTGAGCTGCTCCCCCTCAANATCTTCAATTGATGATAGCTTGAACGCAAGTCGATCTTAGAGAAAACTCTGGCACCCCGAAGCTGATCAAATAGGTCATCAATACGTGGCAATGGATACCTGTTCTTCACTGTAACCTCGTTCAACTAGAGATAATCAATACACATTCGCATAGAACCATCCTTCTTATTTACAAACAAGACAGGAGCACCCCAAGGCGACACACTGGGCCGAATGAACCCTTTATCAAGTAACTCCTGTAACTACTCCTTTAACTCTTTCAACTTTGCTGGGGCCATACGATAAGGTGGAATAGAAATGGGCTGAGTGCCCGGTAATAAATCAATGCCAAAGTCAATATCTTTGTCGGGCGGCATGCCTGGAAGATCCGCCGGGAATACATCTAAATAGTCCCTCACTATCGGAACTGACTCGACAGTATGAGTATCAACACTAATATCCCCCACATAGGCCATATACACATCATACCCCTTCTCAACCATTCGTTGAGCTTTAAAAAATGAGACAACCCTGTTAGGAAAATGATCTAAGGTACCTATCCACTCCAACTACGGTAGACCTAGCATAGCCAACGTCACAGTCTTGGCGTGATAATCAAGGATAGCGTGATAGGGTGACAACCAGTCCATGCCCAAAATAACATTGAAATCCACCATACTGAGCAATAATAAATCAGCTCTGGTCTCCAAACCACTAAGAACAATCAAACACGACCAATACACACGGTCAACAATAATAGAATCACCCACGGGTGTAGACACATAGATAGGTGAACTCAGAGAATCATGGGATACACCCAAATATGAAGCAAAGTAAGATGACATATAGGAATAAGTGGAGCCTGGATCAAATAATACTGATGCATCGCTATGATAGACCGGAACAATACCTATGATGACAGAATCAGATGCAATTGCCTTCGTCCTAGTAGGAAGGGCGTAATATCTGGCCTGGCCTCCCCCTTTAGGGCGACCTCTACCTGTCTGACCTCCACCTCTAGCTGGTTGTGCAGGTGGGGTGGTAGTTGGTATTGTAATCATAGCCTGAGGACCCGGTGGAGCATGCAGTTCCTGAGAAATCTGTAGAGGTGTACCACTCCTGAATTCGAGGAAATACCTCACCCCATGACGAGTGTCGCCACACTCAAAACAAGCTCTCGGAGGACGTGGTTGCTGCAACTGTCCTGATTGACTGACTGACCACTGAAAGCACCCCGTACAGGAGGTACACTAGACATTGGCAGTGTATAATAGAGATCTTGGGGCATAGGAGTGGTCGGAGAACCGCTGGCAGCTGGAAGTGCTGAATGAACAGGGTGACCCATATAACCCCTGCCCTGACGAGTTATAGCTGGGGCACGAGTACCACTATAAGTGCCAGACTCTCGAGACCTCTTGGCCTCTCTCTCCTCTCTATCCCGAGTCAGCATACTCTCCAACCTTCTAGCAATCCCTACTACCTGCTGGTACGCAATATCCATCTCCAACTCTCGGGCCATGCTCAATCTGATACTGTGATTGAGCCCCTCAATAAACAGACAAACCCGCTCTCGAACAGTAGCAACCAAGGCCGGTGCATGCCTAGCCAAATAGCTGAATCGGACCATATACTCTGACACGGTCATAGAACCCTGGCGTAACTGCTCAAACTCTGTGAGCCATGCATCTCTGAGACTCTGGGGAATATACTCCCTCAAGAACATATCTGAGAACTGAGTCCAAGTGAGTGAAGCTTCCTCAGCCGGACTATCCAACTCGTATGCGCGACACCACTGATAGGCCGCTTCTCTAAACTAGAGCATAGTAAAAGAAACCCCACTAGTCTCCACAACATCCATAGTACGGAGGATACAGTGGCACTCCTCAAGAAAACCCTGGGCATCCTCTGACGCCAAGCCACTGAAAGTAGGAGGGTGGTACTTTTTGTACCTCTCGAGCTTGAGCTGCTCCGCCTCAGAAACTACTGCCCTAACCCCGGGCTAAACTGGAGCTACCGGATTGTCAGAACATGGTCGACCTGAACCCACTGCTCTGGGGTACCGGACGGGCGTCTGTGCTCCTCCCCCGGCCTGAGATGTGGCGGGAGCAAGAGGTATCAATCCTGCATGAGCCAAGGTACTGACATATGCTCAAAAACTAGGCTAGAGTCTCCTAGAGGGCTGGCAGTAACATGCGTCTCAGGTGCCTGCCCTCCAACTGGAGCTATTGGTGGCTCCTCTGTAGCTGCTCGTGCGGGTGCTCTAGCTGCACCACGTGGACGTCATCGGCCTCTTCCCTGGCCCCGACCTCTCATGGCTCTAGTAGGGGGCGCGGGTGTCTGGTCATCTTATCCAGTTGTACGTGTCCTCACCATCTGTGAGAGAATAGAAATACAAAAATTTAGAATCCGAAACCAAAATCTCGCACGATAAGGAATCAAAGAAGTGAAGCTTTCCTTAAAAGTTCCATAGCCTCCCGTAAATAAGTATAGACGTCTCCGTACCGATTCGAGAGACTCTACTAAACCTTCTTGTGACTCATAATACCTATGAACTTAGAGCTCTGATACCAACTTATCACGATCCCAGTTTCCCCTTTGTAGTATGTCGTGATGGCACCTAGTCTCTAAGACTAGGTAAGCCTAACAATTTGTGGAATAACTGAATATAAAACTGAACTCAAATCTCAACACATGAAATATAAACAAGAACTGTGATTTTTTAATAATTACAACTCCCAAAACCCGGTAGAAATAACTCACAAGCTTCTAAGGGAAAATACTAAGTATCTCTATATATTAGAGTCTAAAGAGAATAAGAAAAATAATATAACAAGGATAGAGGGGGACTCCGAGGTCTGCGGACGCTGGCAGATCTACCTTGAAGTCTGCACGTACAGTCCAGCTCACTGGTATCTGGTCTGGTAGGAAGCACCTGGATCTGCATAAAATGATGTACAGAAGTGTAGTATGAGTACACCACAATGGTACCCGGTAAGTGCCAAGCCTAACCTCGGTAGAGTAGTGACGAGGACAGGTCAGGGCCCTACGGGTTTAAAAGAAAAGCAAGCCAGAAGATAATAATAATATTTTGAAATGACTGAGAATTTAAACAACGAGAAATTTAATCTCCCGAGGTACCGCCTCGTAGTCCCAAAAGTAAATATGTAAACAGGGGGATCTCCCGAGGTACTGCCTCGTAGTCCTAACAGTAAATATGCACGACATGGGGGATCTCCCGATGTACCGCCTCGTAGTCCCAAAAATAAATATGCACGATATAGGGATCTCTCGAGGTACCTCCTCATAGTCCCAAAAGTAAATATGCAAACAGGGGGATCTCTTGAGGTATCGCCTCGTAGTCCCAAAAGTAAATATGAAACTCATAAATTATGGAACCACGAATTTATGGCAAGGAATCTTACAGTTAAAGACCGAATACAATAATCGAGAAAACATATAATTCAACTAAGCATGTTGCATGAATTTCAAGTAAAGGTTAAGACACGTATACATGCAATACTAGGCTAAACATGATAACTACACGTGCTAAGGTAACTCAGTTAAGGAATTTAAAAAACGTCTACTCAGCAAAAACTGAAATTTCCACAATTAGCTCGTGCACGCACTCGTCACCTTGCGTACAAGGTGCTCTCATATCACAAATTATTACAACAGTACCAAATCCTAAGGGAATTTTCCCCACACAAGGTTAGACAAGCCACTTACAAAGCTCGCTCAATCAACCGATAAGGATGCGATTCCCTCAATTTTCCGACTCCAAATGGCCCAAATCTAGCCAAAAAAAATTACATACCATGAATGCAATTACAAGAAACTAATTTAATTAATAAATCTACGACTTTAGCAAAGAATCAAAAAATCGCCCCAAAAAGTCGACCCGAGCCCACATCTCGGAATTAGGTAAAAGTCACAAAATATGAACACTCATTCGACCACGAGTCCAACCATACCAATTTTACCAAAATCCAACATCAACCCGACTCTGAAATCCTCAAATCAAACTCTCCAAATCCCCAGCCTCAAACTCTCAAGTTCCACCTTAAATACACACAAACTAGGTGGAAATATCAATGGGGAAACAAGGTTATTGATCAAAAATGAGTACAAGAGACTTACCTCAAGAAATCCCTTGAAAGTGCTCTAAAGGATTGCCAAGACCCGAGCTCAAAATGTTTAAAATGAAGCAAAATCGCGAACCCTTGTATTTAAGTGTTCTGTATAGAATTTCCGCTTCTGCGGAAACTTAGCTGCATCTGCAGCGTCGCAGAAGCGACAACTTATCTGCTTTTGCAGGAGTCCCAGCCACTTCTGCGGTCCCACCTTCCTTTCCAAATTCCGTTTCTGCGGTTAAAAGCCCGCTTCTGTGGGTGCGCATCTGCGCAAACTCGTCCGCTTCTGCGGGTAGACCTCCCAAGCACTCGTCCGCTTCTGCGATCCCTCTTTCGCAGAAGCGACTCCGCTTCTGCGGCCTTCACACCGCACCTGCAACCACATGACATCTCTTCCGGTTCCGCTTCTGCGCCCAAATGCTCGCTTCTGCGAGCTCGTACCTGCGGTCAATCTTTCGCAGGTGCGATTACACTAGAACTCTTTCCTTTAACCATTCTCACAAGTCTAAATTTGATTCGTTAATCATCCGGAATCCACCCAAGACCCCCTGGACCTCAACCAAACTTACCAACAAGTCCTAAAATATCATACGGACTTAGTCGAGCCTTTAGATCATATCAAAAAATGCTAAAAATACGAATTGCATATCGATTCAAGCCTAATGAATTTTAAAACTTCAAACTTCTACATCCGTCGCCGAAACCTATCAAATCAAGTCCGATTGACCTTAAATTTTGCACACAAGTCATAATTGACATTACGTACCTACTCCAACTTCCGTAATCAGAATACGATTTCGGTATCAAAAATTTCACTCCCGGTCAAACTTCCAAAAAATTATCAAATTTGCGAACTTTCGCCAATAGACACTAAAATGACCTACGGACTTCTAATTCAATATTCGAATACGCTCCTAAAATCAAAATCACCCTATAGAGCTGTAGGAATTTTCAAAACTCAATTCCAGAGTTGTCTTCACATAATTCAAACTGCGGTCGGTTCCTACGACTTAAACTTCCATTTTAGGGACTATGTGTCCCATTTCACTCCGAAACGAAAAACAAGTCCTCCCGACAAGTTACATAATCACAAAATGAAATAGAGGGAGCAATAAATAGGGGTCCGGGGCTAGTACTCTCAAAATAACCGTCTGTATCGTTACAAGGTCCTTTCTAATCACATGAAAAAGGAATAAAACCTTCAGTCAGTAAAGAATCCATCAATCTAGATAAAAGTTCAGCTCCAATAACAAATAAAGAAGGTGATAAAGGATCTCCTTGCCTGACCCCCCTACTTGATTTAAAAACCCCTTCCTTGATCCATTTATATTTATAGAGTACCATACATTTGAGATCAGTTTTCTAACTCTATCAATCCGTACTTCATTAAACCCCATCTGCCTCAATACTTGGCATAAGTATTCCCATGAAAGTCTATCATAAGAGTTATCCATGTCTAGCTTCATTACTACATTGCCAGCTAATGATGGTTGTTTAATATTATGCGCCATTTCCTGAGTTAAAATGATGTTCTCAGTGATGGACCTTCCGTTAATGAATCCAGTTTGAGATGGTGATATCAGCTTCTGCATAAAACGACATAGTCTTTAATTCATCAACTTTGAAATAATTTTGCAAAAGAAATTTCCAAGATTTATGGGTCTTAACTCAGTAAATTGCTAAAGGTGTTCCATCTTAGGAGTTAGAGTAAGGCAAGTATGAGTGATTGCCTTCGAAATTTCAGTACCTACAAAAAAATCAAGTACCATTAGTAGTAAATCCTCCTTTATGATTTCCCATCATGATTGGTAGAACTTCTCAGATATTCCGTCAGGTCCAGGAGCACTATGGATGCTCATGGAAAAGACAATATCTTTTATTTCTTCCAGTGTCGGTGGGGCAGTCATCTTTTCATTGTCATCTTCGTCAATCATCCTTGGAACCAACTGTAGCAATGACAGGTCCACATGATGTTCCTCCTTGGTAAACTATTTATGGAAGAATATGATAGCTTCATCAGCAATGTCATCATCTCCTTCAATCCAGTTACCATCCTCTTTCTTCATTTTCTTTAAAGTTAAACTCCTCCTCTTCCCATTAACCACGGAGTGGAAGAATCTCGAATTGATTTCACCTTCAACAAACTATTTAATTCCAGATTTCTGTCTCCAATATTCCTCCTCCTTTTTAATAGCTCTAATTAGCTCTGCATTTAATTGGTTCAGCTCAGCCCTGTTAGTAGCTGAGTTATCTAAAATGGACAATTCTTCAAGTTCTGCAACTCTTCCTTCCAATACCTTAAGGTTATAAAAAATATTACCAACAGTGTTCTTTGACCAAGCTGATAATTTTTTGCAAGTGTTTTTCAACTTCAAATGGAACTTCCACAAAGGAGATCCATGAACCTCTTCTCTCTATGCCTGCTCCACCATATCCATAAATTCAGTTTTCTCAGTCCAAATATTCAGAAACTTAAAATATTTAATAGGTTCAGACTGTTTTGATCGGACATGAGTCAATAAGGGGTGAGTGATTAGATCATGTTCTCACTAGGTGAGTGACTGTTGTAACATCAAAAGATTTAACTAATCATTATTAACTAGAACCCTATCTAATCTTTGCCAAATTCTTCTTTTAGGACACCAACCTTTATACCAGGTAAAATTTATTTTAGAATAACCTGCATCCACCAATTCACAATCCATGATACATTGAATAAAAGAGAGACTCTTGGACATTCTATGGGGTGTGCTTCCCTTCTTCTCAGCAGCCCCAGTGATACAATTAAAATCTCCTGCAATAAACCAGGGCAATTTAAAATTATCGCATAGGTTTCTCAGCTTATTCCATAATTCTTCTCTAAGGTCCTCCTCACATTTAGCCTAAACAGATGAAATTAATAAAGAGATTCCATTATGTTTAATGATGCATGTTATCTGCTGCTCATCTTCGTCTATAACTACATAATCCAGATCTTCTTTCCAAAATAACCAAATTTGGTTGTTGCTATTTGCATAAGCATTGTGGTATCCCAAGGATCTTATGTATTTCTCCAATTTAATAGCATTATCGAAAGGTACATCTAAAGAATAAAAGAAAACTTATTTAATCTAATCATTTGTCTAAGTCTCTCAAGAGCACCATTGGTTTTGATGCTCCTGATATTCTAAAATATGGACTTAAATATAATCACTTATCAGAGAGGATTTTGTTCTTTGTAGCCTTTTCAGGCCTTTGTGAAAAAAATCTTCCCCATCTTTCTCTTGATGGTGATCTACCCCCTTTGTATTAGATCTTCCCCTTGACGATAGATGACCTGAGTTGATAATATTAGACATAGCTGTTGGGATTGGTTCTTGTCCAACAATGACTTCCACTAACTTGTCAGCAATGGTATCACTATTCTCCTTCTCACTATCCATACTTGCATACTCCTCACTTTCTTCTAAACTATCTTCATCTTCGTAGTCATTATCTTCAGTTTTTATTCTCCTCATCAATGGAGTTTGATGCACCATCAGATGACTGTTCTTGCTCCTGGTTAATATCTTTTTCAAGATTAGTACCATATATTAGCTTCTTAAATTCCTTTTGTACCTCTCCTGGGGTCAATGATGTGGTTTGTTGCTTTGTTTCCCTTTTGTTCTTCTTCCAGTTGATGCATAACCTTCAGGCTTGATTGTAAAACTTTCACATGCTGACTCTTATTACTTTGATCTCATTTCCTAGTTGTATCCATGTCGTTCACAATTACCCCATTGCCATTTGTTTGTGACTCTTTTTGTTATTCCACATGTTGTTGTTAATTGCCTTCTTCACTAACTTTGTTGTTGTTTTGTGATTTTTACCCATGTTTCTTTTGTTCTTCTGCTTCTTTTTTGTATCATCCTGTTTGGTATCATGTTTACTCAGATTCACTAATTCACCATGCATTGTTTTTGTGTCTCCTGTGTCAATTGCCTTCCAAGCCCTGGTATTTCTTTCATTACTTTTTTTTGTGTCATCATAGTAGGTTCTTTCATAACAATGTCACCACTTTTTTTGTTTGTTTTGTATGCTCCTTTCCTTTATTTGACCATTCATCTGATCCATTCCTTCTTGTTGGCTCAGTTTTGGCTCGGTCTTAATTCTTGTAGCTCTTTTTCGAGTCACAGTCTTGAATTCTTCCTCTTTATTTTGGACCCCTTCACTGGTTGAGGGAATATCATGCTGTTGATTAATTTTGTCCATTTTGAGTCTTTCCTCCCTGTTTTGTTTTATCCTCTCATCCCTGATTTTATTTCGATATTGACTTTTCACATGACCTTGTATTTTGCAATATAGACAATAAGAAGGCACACCCTCATACTATATATCAAGCCATACTCCATCCCCATCGTCTATCCTGTTGAAACCTAGCCATATCTGATCCAATTTTGGCTTAAGCAAATTAATCTCCACTTTTATTTTAGCAACATTGCCTCTGAATTTTGAATATGTGGCTTGATCAGGAGCAATGGAAACCTCTAGATATTGAACCATTCTAGATACAATTCTCCATTTGAACAAGTGCCAAGGCAACTGATGAATAAGAATCCATACCGGCACAATTGGTGTCTCTACTTTAGGTTTAAAGTCAGGTGTCCACAACATAATCTTCATAGGGGTCTCATCAATATCCACAAACTTCTTGCTTTGAATATGAGTATAATCAACTTCATTAGAAAAATTAATATAGACATGCTGAAAATCAAAATAAACAATCTTTACCTATCCTTTCAGATGATATTTTCTAATAAAAGCCTTCCTAATATCCTCCATTGAAGGCTTTCCCTTATAAAATTTTCCAATTAGGGTGAGTCTACATTCTTTTGCTAGATTCACGAAGTAATCTTCAGCACTGAAAAACACTGCCGGCTTACCTAGATGGGTACCATATTTTATCTCTACTGACTTGACACCTTCAGTCATAGATGGTAGCTCTGCTTGGACAACTGCAGCAAAAGATGGTTTAAATGCTTCTTAGTCCACCTATTAGCCCCAATTTGAGTAGTTTTATCATCAATAACTGTCCCTTTTGTAGCTGGTACTGGAGGTGGATTAATGATTTCTTATGTGTTTCCTTTTTCTTGTATGTTTGCTCCTCCTTATTCCTCCTCTCTGGTTTATCAAAGTTGGCTGAAATTTTTGGTTGTGGTGGTATGGTGTGTGAGATAGCAGTGTTGGTTTGGTTTTTGTTTGAGGTGCCAAGAGTACTAGGAGTAGGAGCCCTTCCAGCACTATAGTTATTGGTAGTATGGTTTGGATTATCAGAATTTGCGGTTTTTGTTTGGTGGCTATGTTTCAATGTGTCCTTTTTGGTGGTGATCGTAGGTGGCGAGAAGGTTTGAGTCGTTGTATGTAAACTACATGTTGAAATGTCAGTAGCTACAAAGGCGGTTGTAGGGTCAGATATTGGGGCCGGCGGTGGGTCATTGTGATGTTGTCCCACCAGATCTACTTTAGTCATAGTTCTCATTGTGATATTTGACCAAGCTTACTTTTTTGTAAAAGTATTTTTCGAAAAAGTTTTTTTGGTAAAAAGTAATTTGTGTTTGATTAATCAACTTGAAAAGTGTTTTTGAGTTGCAATTAATGTTTGGTCAAATATTTAGAAACTGTTTTTAAGTAAAAAATATTCAAGAGTGCTTTTATCTCAAAAATTATTTCTTCCTTTATGCAAAAAGTATTTTTTTTTAAAAATATTTGGCCAAATACCTTAATTTTAAAAAAAAAATATTTTATTTTTTCAAATAAAAATATTTTTGGACTTGGAGAAGCTTGGCCACAAGGGTGTGAAGGGGAAACAGGAAAGAAAACACAAGCTTTCAATTTTCAATTAGAAAAAATATTAAAACCAAAAGGAATATTTAAACAGTTCCTCTCCCTGCGTAGAAGTTCCTTAAGAAGTGTCTCGAGGAACCTGAAAAGCTCCGAAACTCTCCTCAAACGCATGTAAAACGATCCAATTCCTCATTTAGTGCGAGAAGCAACTTACTTTTTGCGTCTCCTAATTACTATGGAAGCAATGGAGATTGATCCTGAAACTAATTCAAAAGGTAATTCTTGTTTTAACAGTCATCTTTTTCTCAATTTGTTCATTCTTTATATATATAAAAAAAATCAATTGTTTGATTAATTGATTGAAATTAGGGAAGGATGAAGCGAAACCCATAATGGTAATATTGATGGGTGCTCCAGGAAGTGGTAAGTCTACATTTTGTGACCTTGTAATGCGAGTCTCTACCCGCCCTTGGGTTCGTATTTGCCAGGTTAGTTCTTATCTGTTAGTACTAACAGTAGTTTTCTTTCTTTGTTTGTATGTTGCAAAAATGTGTCTATATGATGGAATGGCTGAATGGGGTCCTTTGACTATGATGTTTTACTGTCCCAAAAAGGTAGCAGTAACAATTTTACTGTTGGGCTGTCGAACAATTTTTCCTTTGGCTATGATGTTTTCAAATATTTTGAATGTATCTAGATATAAAAAATTGTGAGCTGAACTCCGAAATGTGTAAATTTTGTTTCAATAATCTAAGAAATTATGCCTGAATTTCACCAGGGAAATTAAATGAGTTGATCCTCCGCCATTCTTTTTGGGCCGAAGAGGATATATTTGCTGGTTGTGGTACAATGTGCATGCATGTTTTGATTTTTGGGAATCTACAGTTTGTTCTGTAAGAAGACTGGAGTAGAAAGTTTCAAGGTGAATTAAAAGGTTGCTTTTTATATGGGTACTGGGGTAGTGCATATGGTTCATATATTCAATAGATTTGTAGGTGCTAACTTTATGGGAAATTGGCATTTGATTCAATTTCACCTGCCTTAAGAGTAAGCGAGGGTACTGCCAGTTCCCCTTTACACTCCTCTTCCAAAGCCCCTCATCGCTTGTACTAGAAAAAGAAAATGAAGTGTTGTTTTATAGTTTTTCACTCTGGCCGGAGTAGCTTAGTGTTGCATTTCATGTATGTATACGACAAGTTTAGGTTTCTTGCTGATTATTAGGATTTGAAGCATGTTTATGTTTATTCTCTACCGAACTTATCAGCACCTTGCAGTTTATTAGATGGAATACTATGTCAAAACATGTTATTAGAAAGATGAGGTCTCACTTTGGAAGATTGACAAGTTCTATTTGCTATTGTAGGATACCATTGGGAATGGTAAGGCTGGGACAAAGAACCAATGCTTGACAGGTGCAGCTAGTGCGCTAAAGGAAGGAAAAAGTATATTTATAGATAGATGCAACTTGGATAGAGAACAGCGGGCCGATTTTGTGAAGCTTGTTGGTCCAGAAGTTGAGAAGCATGCTGTTGTGCTTGATCTTCCAGCTAAGGTTTGTATTTCTCGGTCGGTTAAGAGGACGGGGCATGAAGGAAATTTGCAAGGTGGGAAGGCTGCTGCAGTTGTGAATAGGATGCTACAAAAGAAAGAGTTGCCTAAGCTGAATGAAGGCTATACTCGAATTACGGTTTGCCAAGATGAAAAAGATGTTCAAGCTGCAATCAATACTTACACTGCACTTGGTCCGTCAGATAAACTTCCACCAGGCTTTTTCGGCCAGAAGAACTCAGATGCCAAAGTCCAACTTGGTATAATGAAGTTCCTAAAAAACAAAGATCCTCCTGGATGTTCTGATACTGTGACGAATGTCTCTCCAGAGAATATTCAATCTCATGCCACCAAGGAAAAGGACTCCAACCAAGTACTAGAGAGCCGTGAAGAACCTAAAATGGCATCTGCTGGCAGTAACATTTCTTTAGAAAATACCCCCACACTTGCATTTCCATCTATTTCTACAGCAGATTTCCATTTCAATCTTGATAAAGCATCGGATATAATAGTTGAAAAGGTTGAAGAATATGTAAATAAGCTTGGAAATGCTAGGCTTGTCTTGGTGGATTTGTCTCAGAATTCAAAAATACTGTCCCTTGTCAAGGCTAAAGCTGCAGAGAAGAACATCGACACCAAAAAGTTTTTTACATTTGCGGGGAATATAACTAAACTATACTCGGAAGGAGGTTTGCACTGCACCGTGATTGCTAATGCCACTAACTGGTAAATCTCTGCGCCATTATACTGTGCTAGCGAAAACGAGAAAATTGATTTAACTCTGCGAGAGCCTTACCAGAAACTTCCCTTTTTCTTTCTGTTTGCATGTTCTGTGGAAGCTTTGTTTAATGAAAAATAAAGTTGGTGAGGGAAAGCAAGTGGTTTCATTTGAACACCACCTTTTATGGTGGCTCCAAAGTTTACCTCTAAGTCAGATGTAAATGAAAGTATTCCAAAATATTCGACGAGATGAAGAACTGTTTTTTCAAGAAAAAAAAAATTAAGGTAGATTAATGGCATGTAAAACAAATGGAATAATGTGTAGTCTTGTGCCTAAACTAGCCTTCTTTTGCGAGAGCTGCAATGTGGAGGGAGAGATACTTCTAGCGGAAATCTACTTTCATGATTCATGAATCAATGTGGTACACATCCGTGGTTTTGATGATGACGTGTGCATGTAGAGCCATTAAATAGCAGGGTGCTAAACAATCTTGCAGATATTTCCATTTTCTAGTTTTGTCCAGCAGGTTCTTGATACTAATTTAGTTGTAAGCTCACCCACTCGTAATATAATACTCCGTCGACACGCATTCTTTCTGTTTCTATTGAAGCGTAATATTATCTTGCCAAGATATTATGTGTTGCTTGATTTGCTTGTCATCTAAAAGCCAACTTTTCTCAGGCGACTAAAACCAGGAGGTGGAGGTGTAAATGCTGCTATATTTAGTGCAGCTGGTCCTGCCCTTGAAACTGCAACCAAAGTTAGAGCTGGATCCCTTAATCCTGGAAAAGCTATTGTCGTCCCTCTTCCTTCATCTTCTCCCTTGTTTAGTAGGGAAGGGATTACTCATGTCATTCATGTCCTTGGACCAAATATGAATTCCCAGAGACCAAACCATCTCAACAATGACTACGTCAAGGGCTGTCAAATACTCCGGGAAGCTTACTCATCACTTTTTGATGGTTTTGCTTCTATAGTTAGGACTCAAGGAAAACCGGTTAAGGATAATTTTGAAAAAGAACTGAAAAGAGAAGCTCAAGCAGAGCAAGGTTCTACAAATGGTGAGAAAGCCAAGCGGGAAGCTGTCTGTGAAGTTGACATGAACAAGAAGTACAAAAGCTTTGTGAAAGAACTTGGACCCAATGTTGGAAGTTCTGGAGATGGAAATACTGGTGAACAGATAAGAAAGGCATGGGGCTCATGGGCTCAAGCTCTTTACGACACTGCAATGCATCCTGAGAGGCATAAGAATATAATAGAGAAGTCAGATAATGTTGTTGTACTGAATGATCTTTATCCAAAGGTTATCTTCCTCTCTCCCTGCCCCTCCCCCCGCTTGGCATTTCTCCCTTGTGAATTTGACAAATATATGTATTCCTTTTGCAGGCTCAGAAACACCTCTTAGTGTTGGCACGCGTTGAAGGTCTTGACCGTCTTGCAGATGTTCAGAAGGAGCACCTCACATTATTAAAGATAATGCACAGTGTTGGCTTGAAGTGGGCTGAAATGTTTCTATCGGAAAACAATTCATTGATATTCCGCCTTGGATATCATTCGGTACGTTGAACCATCTCCAATTCTTGTGTTTGCAAGAATCATGAGAGATAAGAAAGGCAGTACACAGGAGTACCATTTTTAATGTTTACGCTCTACATTTTCTTTTTTTTTTGGGTGTGTGTGTGTGTGTGTGTGTGTGTGTGTGGTAGGTAGTGTTTGGATATTTGTATATTGCTTGATTACAGTTTCGTATTTCCTTTATTCTATCCAGAAAAGAAAAACCAATTTGCAACTAAAAACTAATGATTTACAACTTATAACAACAGCAGAAAGAAAAAGAAAGAAAAAAGAACCCAGTATAATTCCACAAGTCGGGTCTGGGGAGGATGATGTGTACGCAGACCTTACTCCTACCTTGCGAAGGTACACAGGTTGTTTCTGATAGACTCTCGACTCAAGCAAAGCACAACCGAAAAAGAAGCAGTAACAGTAACAAGATAATGATTTATAACTTATCTTGTTTGAAATGCTATAATGTTGTGGAAGCTTAGGTCAGCAAAAGAAGATACGACCCATGTTTTGTGTGCTTTTCTGGCCACTAATTTTACCTTCAAGCCTGGGAAATATTGTAGGTGAAAATTTGTTCTCTCAAGGGAGTGCTGCAACTTCACATAACATTTTCTCTATTAAAAAGATGTTTACAAGAGTTTGTAAGTTTTATTACTGTGGATTAGAAGTTCACCAGTCACCAGTCCACTAAGAATCTGGTAGTTTAAATGGAAGGAGGTGGTTTTGATTCATCTAATCAGTGGTGATATATAACAGGGGCCAAGTCAACATGTCTGAAATGGCAGAATTGTATAAACAGCCCTAGTTTCTGTTTATATTGGNTACTGTGGATTAGAAGTTCACCAGTCACCATTCCACTAAGAATCTGGTAGTTTAAATGGAAGGAGGTGGTTTTGAATATATAACAGTGGCCAAGTCAACATGTCTGAAATGGCAGAATTGTATAAACAGCCCTAGTTTCTGTTTATATTGGTTTATTTGGTGTGGTACATACATCAAGAGTGTGTATTGGGAACAGTGTATTGGTTTTTGGATTTTTCAGTGGGGATTCTTCCACCTTGTTCTTTACCCAAGCCATGTCATCAAGCCCCTCCTAGGCGGATTCAGGACTTAAATTTGATGGGATGAACTTTTAAGTTCTTACCATTGAGCTCATTGTATTTTTGAAAGTATGGGTTCAATTTGTATGTGGAAATTTTGGTACATTTTCACGTATTCTCTGCATCGAAAATATTAGGGTTCAGCTGTACCCAGTAATTGTAATTAGGGTTCAGCTCAACCCCAATCATTTGTTTCTCTTCTTGGATCCCTTCCTCAGATCGAGTCAAAATGCTCAACTCTTTTTTCTTCTACATCTCCTATTATATAATTTGGTGAACTTTTGTGTGTAGGTTCCTTCAATGCGTCAACTGCATCTTCATGTGGTAAGCCAAGACTTTGATTCAAAACATCTGAAGAATAAGAAGCACTGGAATTCATTCAACTCGCCCTTCTTCCGGGATTCAATTGATGTAATAGATGAAGTTAGCCAAAATGGGAAGGCCACTTTGAAGGATGAGAATTTCCTTTCCATGGAGCTAAGGTGCCATCGATGTCAAAGTGCACATCCAAACATTCCTCGCCTTAAGGCACACATTAGTTCTTGTCAAGCTTCCTTTCCTGCATTTCTGCTGCAAAATGGTCGTCTAGTTTTTTTAGCAGGTAAAGATGCAAATCACTGAGTTTAGACACTAGGATTGAGCTGTGTTGTATTGAGACAGCATATGTATATACAATTTGGGGGAAAAGTTTAGGCTGTTAGGAGGATTATATGAACAATTTCAGTTGGTCTTTTGCTCCTGGTGACTTGAAAATTTCCTTTAACAGCAATATTCACTTTGGATTAGAGATGGTCTTATATACGATTGATTTTGTCGTTTTCTTTATTATTTTTTAAAAATCAGCATTGGTGACATAAAAATGGAAAACTTTCCCCTCATTGTCATTAACCGAAATAGGATCCGAGATCTCAAATAAAAAATTCGGGTCAGTATGATGATGGAACAAAGAATTATGGTACCAAATACCAAGTCCTTACAATTTACAAGTATACGAAAAAATTATCATCCATGGGAAATTGGGGACTTCCACCACTCCATGTGAATGGACTGAAAAAAGCAACAACGTTTCCTTGACTAGCGGAAACAACCACCGGCAAATGCTAAATTCTCTTTTTTCTCTTCAATAATAAGAGAACGCTAAGTTAATCAAACCTGTCTAAGTGGAGAAAAGTAGAGAGAGAAACGGACCCATTATTTACTGAGTTTTGTACCCATTAGCCCTTATAGATTTCTCAATTATCAAAAATAAAGTTTTTGTTATCCATCACTTCCGAAAAACTAAGTCAAAAGAGTTCCAAAGGAAAAACCATTATATACACAAGCTAACAAAAGAAAAGGACAAAATTACAAATGTACCATAACAGGCAATACATACCCCTGGGGAAACTAGGAACTCAGAAATTAAACATGGCAACATTTTTGTAGCAAACCAGGTAAATACTTTATTTGAACAACTAGAGATTTTACTGTGGGTTTGGTGGACGACTATTAGCTGCTGAGACCCTTGAACCCCATTCAAGCAGCTCTTTGCTAGTGTCATCTTTATGGACAATCACTTCAATGAAGCATAGGCAGTCTTTCTTGGCTCCATTTGCTGTTTCAATTGCTTCCACCAGCTCCTCTTCACAATAAACCTACCATGCAATAGTTTCCGTTAGATGAATCCGAGTAAAATCAAAGGTGATGATTGAAATTTTGAAGTTTAACTCACCTTGGTTGTCCAACATTTTCCTTCTCCATTATGGATTGCATCGACTAATCCGGTGTAATTCCAATTCTTGATCGCATTGTAAGGTCCATCATGGATCTCAACTTCAATTGTATAACCACCATTGTTTATCAAGAAGATAATGGTCCTTTGTCCGCACCTCAGCATCGTTGAAATATCCTGAGCAGTCACCTGCATATATTTTGCCATAAAGTTGGATTAGACACACCGGGGAACACCAACAATTCATTCAATTCAAACAGAGTCTGTTTACCTGAAAGCTACCATCACCGATGCATGCAATCACCCGCTTTTCAGGTGCAGCTAGTGCGTAACCAAGAGTTGCACCGACGGACCAACCGATGGATCCATACTGCATTTGGAACTCATACCTGAAAGACAGCGAAGAACAACAGAAGTCATTATTATTATGATCGTGGAAAGCAATATCAAATGACAGTCATTTTACAGATTTCTATTGATTTGATGCTCACCCACATCCTTGTGGCAATTTCAGCTTCTGGCAATTAAACCATGAGTCCCCCGTCTCAGCAATCACAGCACTGTCGCCAGACAACATATTCTGAATGTGTTGAAATAGAACATTAACCCTTAATGCCTCCTTAGGCTCACATTTAAGAGGATGTCCCTCAGGAACATAAATCCTATGGTAATTCTCATAAGCAGTCAGATTATGCTTTAATCTCTTTGCTAATGCAGCAAGGAAATCCCTCATCAGAACACAACCAAACGCTGGTCCATTCCCAATAGTCACACGATCAGGCTGGACAATGATCGCTTTCTCTTTCTTGAGAAGCAGAGAATAACCAACAGAGCTATAGTCATTAAAAATAGGTCCAGCAAACAAGTATGCATCAGCAGATTCCACAATTTCAGCACAGAATGCCGTGCTCACTGCACCCCAGTAAGTCCCAATGAAATGTGAATGGTGTTCGGGAACCAACCCTTTAGCGGATGGCATCACTGCGACAGCATAACCACAGGCATCAGACAACTCAACAAAAGCATCAGATGCCTTTGCAACTCGCATTTTTGGCCCTCCAACAAGTACTGGCTTTACTGCTTTATTCAAGAACTCAGCCGCTGCCTCCACTGCTGCTTCCAAACCCATCATATTACTCAGTCTACACGCAGCAAAAGACACCAAAGTCAGCAACTCAGACACATAAAAAGAGGCAGATCCTGCATATAAGGAGAGTGTATATACATGCATCAACTATTTCATTTCGTTGTTCATTTTGTGATCGATCAATCTATCACTCAATCACAAGCCGCTCTGCTCTATGCCTCTATCAATGTCTGATTTTTGGTTGTCTAATCACACTCGATATTATGTATCTGCTTATCATTTCCATGCTCGGTAGTTTTGTACTAGGTTATTTCGGACGTTTCGCTTGGAAAAGTAAGACCTGGACCTTACATATCAATCTAAATTTTTTAAATAAAATAAAAATAAGTATATATGATAAGAGAACATCCACCACCTTTAAATCTTGGATCCATGATCAATAAAGAGCATCGACAACACACTACATATTTCAATACAATTCAACAGAAAGAACAGATTCTATTTTTATTTTTTTTTGAACAAGGTAACAAGATATAAATTTTATTAACAATTAAAGTAGTCCTTAGCACAAAGACAGTGCTAAGAGAACCAAAGTTACAGGACCCTCCAGAAAGAACAAATTCTTATCCATATAAACCACTTCAGCATGAAAGAACAGAGTACACAATCAGTCTTTTGAGTATAACCGAAAGCTCAAGACTATTTACCTGGGAGAGAAGGCAAATGGAACTGGTTCACGACTGAAAGTAGGGTGTGGAATCCCCGGCAGATTACAGCCTATGCTTATGTACACCGGCTTACTCTCTTTCAAAGCTGTAGATATTGCAGTGTCGATCAGTTCATGTGCATCCTCCAAATTATTCACCACAGCCTGCAAATACCCAAAACCCAACAAACATATTACACAAAACTTCGTACAAATACAAAATACAATCTCTATGCTGCGACGGAAAATATTCTTTGAAAGATGTTTTCTAGAAAAAAATAAGTTTTCGTCCACCAAGAGGGGAAAATGACTTCCCTTACTTTTGGACTTAAGTCATTTACCTTCATTATCTTTTAATTCTTAACTCTATATCACTGCTTTAACCACATCACTTACACCATATTATCAATCTTTCATACTCAAAATATTTCATCAAAATATTATCCGATTTGCTAATATTATTATCATCATTAATACTAAATGTTTTCAACCAAAAAACATCATTCTCCAACCAAACACTAGAAAATATTTTTGAGAAAATGAACGAAAAAATGACTTTCATCGTAAAAATGCCCCTTAATGTTAGTGTCACATAAACATAAAACGGGACAAATAAGAAAAGTAATACAGACCTGGTAGCAAGTAACAGTTTGAAAGCAACGGAGCTCCTGACTAAAATCCTGCAACCCAATAGTATGATGTAAAATCCTGTTGGTTCCATAATCATTCGAATTAGGTCCCCCAACAATACATATCAACGGTAGATTCTCACTATAAGCACCCGCTATAGCATTCAAAACACTTAATCCCCCTACAGTGAACGTAACAACACACGCACCCACACCACGTGCTCTAGCATAACCGTCAGCGGCATAACCAGCATTAAGTTCATTACAACAACCTACGAGGTTAAGTTCAGGTTCAGATACGAGGTGGTCTAAAAGTGTTAAGTTGAAGTCGCCGGGAACGGAGAAAACGTCGGTGACGCCGATTTGGACTAAACGGCGTGCGAGGTGACGGCCTAGAGTTGAGTATGGGGAATTGAACGGAACGGTGGGAGTTTGGATTGTAACGGCGTTTTGGGCTGGTAAGTTGGATATTTCGTTGTTTAAAGGTTTACACGTGTCGATTGCACCGACCTTGAAATCCATTGAAGGTGATGATGAGGAATATATGAAGGATTGCTGATTACTCTGTTTTTGTTTTTTCGTTCCGTGAGTGAGAGTACGAGAGAGTTGAGAAGATTTATATAGTGTTTGGATTAACAAGAAACAAGGGGCGGATTTGCGTTTTTAAATTTTAAGTTTGTTGGTTTTCTTTTTTAAGCCTTTCTCTTTTTTCTTTTTCTTGCGAGGAGGGAAATGAGGAGTGGGAGGTAGGAACCGTAAAAACGAACTTATATAATTTTTATATACTAGTCTTAGTGAATGAGAGTTAATATTCTAAAAATAACATAAATCATATTTAAAAGATATATTTGTATTATAAAGAAAAGTTAGTACATAATTATAAGTTCCAAAATAATAAATATTATTCATGTTTAAGGGTTTAGATCTGTTTGAATGGTTCCTCCTCAAGTGTGTTTTAGTACTTGCTTCTGTGTACGAAAATATTATAGGAGTACGGATTAAAAAGTAAAACGGCCGTTCAACTTTATAAATTTGTGTATAATAGTTTACCAATAACTAAATATTCTTTACTCGCATCTATTTATTTTTTGACAATACTAAAACTTGTATTATTTCCATGCCTTACGAATCACATGGAAATTTTATTAAAAATAAATCTTGCCTTACCCATGTATAAGGTGGGTATTAAGTATTTATAGATTGACTAATTAAATGAAAGTTGAGTCTAAATCTCTTGAGATATGCATTTTCTATAAGTTTAATGTTTTCAACTTTGCTATGAAAACCGTGGTCCTATAAAGTATTCAATCATATTACATATATGCTTAGGCATATATTTCATGGACACTTTAATAATACTAACGTTCATATAATACTACTAACTTCTAACAAATACTTTTAAAATATATATGCAGCAAAAATATAATATGCTTGAATATTCTCGGTTCATTTATTTATATGGTGGATTTATACGCTTGTGCAAGACTTTTTTGGAGCTTTTTGTACTAAATTATATCTAATTTCAAAAAACCTTGAAGCTCTACATTACGCAAGAAAATAAAATACACAGAAATATTATTTTGTCCAAACTTGAACCTTTTTTTTTAATAAGGAAACTTGAGCTTGAATATCTGCAAACAAATGGTTGTTACCAAATTTAAACTAATCCAACAACAACCTAGTGTAATCCCATAAGTGGGGTATGGGGAGAGTAGGATGTACACAGCCTTACCCGTCATAAGTGTGAATTTTAATCACTTATTAGTGCCTTTTTACTTTTGTTTTAGTCCGGAAGTGTTGATTTATATTCCCAAAACTAATGAAAGTGTGCAAATTGCAGGAATATTAGAGATTTGGACTTAAATGATGAAATTCAGCTAAAAAAGAAGTGTTCCGGCTTAAAAGGCAAGAAGGGGCGCAGCAAACCAAAAGTGTGGTCCGCAGAAGTATTTTTGCGGCCGCACAAGAAAGCGCGAACTGTAGAATTCTCCTTGCGGCCGTAGATCTGTTGTTGAAGCTCAGAGATGGAATGAAAAGAAGTGAGTACCGCACACAAATTGTGCGTCCGCAGAACATGATCGCACTGACAAGAATTTAAAAAGTTCAGAGAGTGTGCAAAATGACCAAGACTGAAGCTTTGCCTGAAGTGCGGACCGCACATGAATTGTGCAGCCGCAGAAGCTGATGTGCGGACCGTACATGAATTGTGCGGCTGCAGAATCCCTTAACCTGCAAGCTCAAGCAAAGTGCGGACCGCACATGGAATTGTGCGGCCACAGACATGAGTAGCTAGATATTTACTAGGGTTGTGATCCAACTATAGTGTGTAAACCTTATGGGTATTTAATTTAATGCTTGTTTATGATTTGGTATTTGTTATTTAGCCTTGTTCATGCTTTAATTTTAGAATTAATGGTTGCAAAAATTGATTCATGCCTTTTTGACTTGATCTTTACTTGAGAAAGAGGGACCTTGTAGGAATGCTTGGCTAACAAGAAATTGGGCTAGTTAAGGGTTTGACTCGCCTAGTTAAAGGGTTTGAATTAGAGATAGGAAAAACCCGACTTGAGCTCATATCAACTACTTAGCATAATTCCCATTTGGTCTTGAGAAAGTCAAATTGGGCAAAATCACTCTATGACCGAGAGGTATTGAGTGGGTACCTTAGAGTTGAGAGCTATAATATATCCCAATCACTAAAACAAGTGTTAAAGTAATTAACCCATTAGGCTAACACCTAGGCGAATGTTATATTCCCAGGCTGTTTACCTATTTGAAAACAACTAAAAACAATTAGTCAATTTCTAGTTTCATTTCTCTAGTTGATCATTGATAGTGTAGTTTATAGAAGTATTTTGCAAAACCGACTTGATTGGAAGTGTATTTAAGCTGTTTCATCTTCACGCATCAAGTATACACTCTCATACACATTTGTTAGCTCCCTGAGGAAATCGACCCCGACTCATAGTTGGGTAATATTCTTCCAACGACCTCTTCCACTCATTATTGAGTGTGGATTGAGAGTGGATCAATTTTTGGTGTCGTTGACGGAGAATTAAAACGGTATTAGCTATATATTTGAGTGAGTTTTTGGAATATCTTCTTTCCCTTCCGTGTTACTAATTTGTTTAGGAAATCATAGGTACAAACATGGCGAACAATGAGCTCAGAAATTTGCCTTTAGGGGACTCGGACGGCGGGGAGGAACAAATAGACGAGGTACCTCAAGAGCCATAAGCCAATCAGAGAGGCCGTGTACCACATGACAAAGTGCCTGCTCCACCCCTACCTCCACTACGAGCGGCTCCACTCCGGATATTATCCAACGAAGGTTATGCTAGTGTAATAGTCCCTCCCTGTATTAGGGCGGGCAACTTTCAAAATACCAATGTGATGCTCACATTACTTGAGCAATGAGGTTTCTTTACCGGTGCACCAACTCAAAATTCCTACAAACATTTGAAGGGTTTCGTGGATACATGTTGGGGGGCAAGCAAACGAATGTTTCCGAGGATGCATTGAGGGTAAGGCTTTTTCCCTTCTCTCTATGGGGGAAAGCCTTGGATTGGTTGGAACGATTATCAAACCATTCTATTCACACATGGTTTGAGTTGGCGTCCAAGTTTATTGCTAAAATTTTCTCTCTCGGGTACATGGCTACACTTCGAAATGAGATCTAGGCATTCAAATAAGAGCCGAATGAACCACTACACAAAATTTAAGAGCGCTATAGAACAATGGTTAAGGAATGTCACAACAACGATATGACGGAAAACATGTTGTAACAAACTTTTTATCGTGAGATTAACACAACCAACCAATATGTAGTGAATCAACTAGCCGGTGGGAACTTTATGACTACGCCTTATGAGGAGGCGTGTGATATTCTAGATGAAATGACGGATACGTCATCATCTTGGAAATCCCGGGCTAATGTTCCACAAGGTGATCCGAACATGATCCACCTTCACAAAGAATTGCAAGACCATAGGCATGACATTACCGAATTGACCCCTACCATGACTCAATTAGCAAAGGCTCAACTAAATCAAGTGCAAGCCCCTAAGCAAGTTCATGCTATGGATAGAGTGAATATTTTGGTGAACAATAGGAGAGCCAAGGGTCCATAAGTGCAAACTCGAGTGGAGAACTATATGCAAAATGATGGCGGTTTTGATCAAGATGATTCTTATAGTGAGCGAGAGGGAGAAGTGCAGTATGAGAATAATTTCAAGGGAAAAGAAACAACTTCCAAGGCCCAAACTAATAACAATGGCGACCACAAAATAATCATAGCAATTGGAGTTCTAAAAATCAAGGGAATTGGCATAACAACAACAGTCAAGGAAATTGAAGTGGAAACAACCAAGGAAATTGGGGAGGCAACAAACAAGGAGGTTGGGGTAATAATCAAGGCAACCAGGGGGTCGGGTTTTCAAAGGCCCCTAATGTATCAATAACCGAGCAACCCACCTCTTTATCCTTCCCATGGTTCAAGTTCTTGAAATAATGAGATGGGACGTATTGAAAATATGTTCAAGCAAATGATAGAAAAGAATGTTGATTCGGATATTAACTTTCCTCACACAACACATCAATCCGAAATCTAGAAGTTCAAATAGGAAAAATCTCTCAAGCTCTAAATTATTGTCCTAAGGATGCATTACCAAGTGACACAGTGGTGAACCTGAAGGGTGGTAACAATACGAGGCATGTTATGGCGGTTATCACAAGAAGTGGAAGAGGTGGGAATGCACCCACTTCAAGTGAAAAGAGATGTGTTGATGATAACCAAGCGATGCAAGAAGAAGAGATCCCAAACAATGTGGTTCAAGAAAACGAGGAAGTCTGGATTGATATTGATGATAGTATAGAAGAGACTCAAGAGGAGATGAACCCGTCTAGGGAATACATCATTGACATACTGGAATCGGTAGTGAAAAAGGAAAAGGCATGCACTATTGTCTAAGCCTCCACCTCCATACACTCAAAGACTTGCCAAGCAAAATGGTGAGAATCAATTTAAGAAATTCATTCAAATGATGAAGAGTCTCTCAATCAATGTGCCATTGGTAGAAGCTTTGGAACAAATAACCGGTTATGCAAAGTTTATGAAAGATCTTGTGTCAAAGAAGCGGTCTATGAATTTTGAGACTATCNCGCATTATGAGGAGGCGTGTGATATTCTAGATGAAATGACGGATACGTCATCAGCTTGGAAATCTCGGGCTAATGTTCCACAAGGTGATCCGAACATGATCCACCTTCACAAAGAATTGCAAGACCATAGGCATGACATTACCGAATTGACCACTACCATGACTCAACTAGCAAAGGCTCAACTAAATCAAGTGCAAGCCCCTAAGCAAGTTCATGCTATGGATAGAGTGAATATTTTGGTGAACAATAGGAGAGCCAAGGGTCCATAAGTGCAAACTCGAGTGGAGAACTATATGCAAAATGATGGCGGTTTTGATCAAGATGATTCTTATAGTGAGCGAGAGGGAGAAGTGCAGTATGAGAATAATTTCAAGGGAAAAGAAACAACTTCCAAGGCCCAAACTAATAACAATGGCGACCACAAAATAATCATAGCAATTGGAGTTCTAAAAATCAAGGGAATTGGCATAACAACAACAGTCAAGGAAATTGAAGTGGAAACAACCAAGGAAATTGGGGAGGCAACAAACAAGGAGGTTGGGGTAATAATCAAGGCAACCAGGGGGTCGGGTTTTCAAAGGCCCCTAATGTATCAATAACCGAGCAACCCACCTCTTTATCCTTCCCATGGTTCAAGTTCTTGAAATAATGAGATGGGACGTATTGAAAATATGTTCAAGCAAATGATAGAAAAGAATGTTGATTCGGATATTAACTTTCCTCACACAACACATCAATCCGAAATCTAGAAGTTCAAATAGGAAAAATCTCTCAAGCTCTAAATTATTGTCCTAAGGATGCATTACNAGTTCATGCTATGGAGAGAGTGAATGTTTTGGTGAACAATAGGAGAGCCAAGGGTCCACAAGTGCAAACTCGAGTGGAGAACTATATGTAAAATGATGGCGGTTTTGATCAAGATGATTCTTATAGTGAGCAAGAGGGAGAAGTACAGTATAAGAATAATTTCAAGGGAAAAGAAACAACTTCCAAGGCCCAAACTAACAACAATGGCGACCACAAAATAATCATGGCAATTGGAGTTCTAAAAATCAAGGGAATTGGCATAACAACAACAGTCAAGGAAATTGGAGTGGAAACAACCAAGGAAATTGGGGAGGCAACAAACAAGGAGGTTGGGGTAATAATCAAGGCAACCAGGGGGTCGGGTTTTCAAAGGCCCCTAATGTATCAATAACCGAGCAACCCACCTCTTTATCCTTCCCATGGTTCAAGTTCTTGAAATAATGAGATGGGACGTATTGAAAATATGTTCAAGCAAATGATAGAAAAGAATGTTGATTCGGATATTAACTTGCCTCACACAATACATCAATCCGAAATCTATAAGTTCAAATAGGAAAAATCTCTCAAGCTCTAAATTATTGTCCTAAGGGTGCATTACCAAGTGACACAGTGGTGAACCTGAAGGGTGGTAACAATACGAGGCATATTATGGCAGTTATCACAAGAAGTGGAAGAGGTGAGAATGCACCCACTTTAAGTGAAAGGAGACGTGTTGATGATGACTAAGCGATGCAAGAAGAAGAGATCCCAAACAATGTGGTTCAAGAAAACGAGGAAGTCTGGATTGATATTGATGATAGTATAGAAGAGACTCAAGAGGAGGTGAACCCGTCTAGGAAATACATCATTGACATACTGGAATCGGTAGTGAAAAAGGCAAAGGCATTCACTATTGCCTAAGCTTCCACCTCCATACACTCAAATACTTGCCAAGCAAAATGGTGAGAATCAATTTAAGAAATTCATTCAAATGATGAAGAGTCTCTCAATCAATGTGCCATTGGTAGAAGCTTTGGAACAAACGATCGGTTATGCAAAGTTTATGAAAGATCTTGTGTCAAAGAAGCGGTCTATGAATTTTGAGACTATCAAAGCCACTCATAAAGTTTGTGCGATTGTTCATTCAATGGCTCCTAAGTTGGAGGACCCCGGTGCTTTTACGATTCCTTGTAAAATTGGAAGTGTCGAGTTTGCTAAAGCTCTTTGTGATCTCGGGGTAAGTATAAATTTGATGACCTATTCAGTTTTTAAGACCTTGGGTATTGGGCAACCAAGACCTACTTCTATGAGATTGTAAATAGCCGATCGTAGCATGAAAAGGCCGTTGGTGTGATTGAATATGTTTTGGTCCGGGTTGATAAATTCATTCCTCTGACGGACTTTATCATTATAGATTGTGAAGTTAATTATGAAGTGCCAATAATTCTTGGGAGACCTTTCCTTGCTACGGGTAAGGCTCTATGTGATATAGAAACTGGAGAACTTATTTTTCGGGTTGGTGATGAAAAAGTGGTATTCCATGTGTGTAAATCCATGTGACAACCAAATAGCAATGAGGTGTGTTTGTTTGTGGACTTGGTGACCGATGTTATTATTGATGATACAAGTGCTAATATCAATGTTGGTGATATGTTGGAGGCTATCTTGCTTAACTTTGATGATGATGAGATGGATGGTTTCATGGAATATGTGAACTCTTTGCAAGAAATGGGGTCGTACAACTATACACCCCGAAAATTATCTTTGGATATTGAAAATAGGAAGACTCCTCCTACAAAGCCTTCTATTGAAGAGCCACCTACCTTGAAGTTTAATCCATTGCCTCCACACCTTCGGTATGAATTTCTCTGCCCTTGTTTTACTTTACTGGTTTTCTTTCCTCTTGTTTAACTAACGTGCAGGTTGATTCCATATTGGGAATGTTACAAAAGAGGAAGAAGTCTATTGGGTGGACCTTGGCGGATATTCAGGGTATAAGCCCCACTTTTTGCATGCATAACATCAAGTTGGAGGATGGTGCTAAACTGTCCATTGAACANGACTAACGTGCAGGTTGATTCCACATTGGCGATGTTACAAAAGAGGAAGAAGTCTATTGGGTGGACCTTGGTGGATATTCAGGGTATAAGCCCCACATTTTGCATGCATAAGATCAAGTTAGAGGATGGTGCTAAACTGTCCATTGAACATCAACGAAGACTCAATGAGTCTATGCAAGAAGTTTTTAAGAAGGAGATCATCAAGTGGTTGGATGCCGGGGTTGTCTACCCCATATCCGATAGTTCATGGACTTCTCCGGTTCAATGTGT
>AWOL01S0085163.1:1453-25729 GCA_000715115.1 Nicotiana otophora
TTTGATTCCTTTATGTTGGGTCATGGTTATTCGAGGAGCATGTATGATAGTTGTGTTTACTTCCGAAAGTTAAATGATGGTTCATTTGTGTACCTATTATTATATGTTGATGACATGCTCATTACTGCTAAGGATTTAACAGAAATTCACAATTTGAAAAGTCAGCTGAAAAGTAAATTTGAGATGAAAGATTTAGGAGCAGCTAAGAAAATCCTTGGCATGGAGATCAAAAGAGATCGAAAAGCCAACGGGTTATTTCTGACCCAGAAGAAATACTTGGAGAAAGTCTTGGAGAGGTTTGGCATGAAAGATGCTAAACTAGTTAGTACCTCTCTTGCTGGTCATTTTAGGTTATCAGTTGCTCAGTTCCCGCAGTCAGAGGAAGAAGAGAGGTACATGGAACAGGTTCCTTATTCCAGTGCAGCCAGCAGTATTATGTATGCAATGGTTTGTACACGTCCAGACATTTCACAAGCAGGGAGCGTGGTAAGCCGGTATATGGCTTGCCCTGGTAAAGCACATTGGCATGCTGTGAAATGGATTCTCAGATACTTGCGAGGTACTTCAAATACATGTTTAGAGTTTGGGAAAAATACTAACACTTTGATTGATTTTATACACTCAGATTATGCAGGTGATCTTGACAAAAGAAGATCATTGACAGGCTATGTATTTTGCATCGGGGGTTGCGCTATTAGTTGGAAAGCTACATTACAACATGTAGTAGCTTTATCTACTACCGATGCAGAATATATGGCAGTGACCGAGGCAATGGTTGAAGGGTCTATTTGCGAAACTCAGTTTATACCAAGGTGGTATTACCATTTTCTGTGATAGTCAAAGTGCCATTCACTTGACTAAAGATCAAATGTATTATGAGAGGACGAAGCACATTGATATAAAGTATCATTTCATCCGAGAAATCATTGCTGAAAGAAAAGTCTCTGTTCAGAAGATCAACACTAGAGACAATCTTGTTGACATGTTCACAAAACCTCTTCCAGTATCCAAGTTCAAGCTTTGCCTGAACTTAATTGGCATTTATGAAGAATGATTTTTCCCATTAGGGTTTTTGCGGAGAAGGTGGAGCAAATTTACTATAAGCCAAAATTAGGCCAAGGTGGAGATTTGTAACATGGCCAAATTTTCATGACATTTGCTATGACATAATATCCATTATAACAAATTTGTGGTTCATGATATTTGTCATGACATAATATCCATTATAACAAATTTGTGGATCATGACATTTGCCATGACATAATATCCATTATTAGGACAAGGATTTCTTGCTATAAATAGAAGAGTTTCTCCTTATTTGCAAACACACCAATTCAAGAGCTTTTCACTCCTGTCTTTCTTTCTCCTTCTTTATTTCATTATAAAATATTTTGTAAGAGAGTGAGTGTTGGAAAATACTTGTGTGAACCCTTTCTTTGGAGTGATCTTGTGAGGTTATTCTCTTGGATTATTTGGGATTAATTAGAGTATTTACTCTAATTTTATACTCTCTTTTGTACTCTTGTTGGTATAGTGAAATTGCTCCTCTCTGCTTGTGGACGTAGGTCACCTTGACCGAACCACGTTAAATTTGTGTCTTCTTTATATTCTTTAATTGCCGTTATTATCACCTTCTATTGTCTTTGTTATTGTCATTATACCATTGTTTGGCTAAATTCCGCACTACCCGGGTTCCTGATCCTAACACAGCTAATATTTTCATGGGTAGCAAACTCAACAACTAAAGTTGTTTTCATAATTGGTATAATATATTTCTCCTTTTGAACAAGAAGCGGGACTTGTTAACTTTTGCCGGAATCTTACAAGTGTTTTGTCTAAGAAACATATGGACATTTAACGCCTACATAACATTTGGACGAAGGAGAGATTCAAAGACTGAAGCTTGAAGCTGTTTAATTGTTAAAATTCTCTAGAATTTTGACGAGTAGGCTACAATACAGATTTCTTTATTTTTTCTCTTTGTACAGTTTTCATTTCTTGTCTTCTTGTACAAAAATTTGTTATAGGGTTTTGTCATTTTATTCATTCCTTTTTGTATATATAGGGGCCATATATAGAATATATAGAGAAATACAAATCAAAAGTTTCTTCAATTTTTCCTATAATCTTCAAAACAAAGATTTGAAATTTATAGGTTCTAAACTTGAAGTTGAACCATAGCTCCTTTAAGTACAATTAAATATTTGATGGATTTCTAATACAATGCATGGTGTACGCACATGTTTTTTAAGTTGCGTCTGGACCTGCACTTTAATATTGTACCTCCGCCTTTATTTGTAACTACCAATTTTGTACAACCTTCCTTGTCTGAACATTCTCTGCTCATTCATGACTTGTACCTAGCTTTTACATTTCTGTCACTGACCTGCCTCTAAACCACTAAGACCATTCATCTCTTCAGAGCCCCACTCGTTGTGCATGTGGAAAAGCAGCTATCAAATGTACAAAACTTTCTAGTTAATGAGCAAACAAAGGACAAGGCTACTTGATAGAAACTAAGAGTCCACCAAACTGTATAGAGAATCTCAATTCCTACGGCAAGCAACAAACTGTAAAACCAAATAGTATAGGGAACCAACTTGTTTATCTGTTCCCGAAGTAAATCAGCAGTTAATAAAGAACATGCAATATTTACGTGGAAAACTCAAGCTTAAGGGATTAAAACCACGACCTACCGTAGTAAGATTTCAACTCCAGGCCACTAAACCGAGCAAACTTCAGATTACAACCTATTGCAATCTAGGAATTAAACTCTTAATCCCTCACTCCTTACAATAACTCTATTGTAAGCTCTTTGTAATAAATCTATTACAAAGCAACAAACCTTGACTAACTCTAGTCAATCTAGGAATTAAACTCTCAATTCCTCACCCCTTACAATAACTCCATTGTAAGCCCTTTGCAATAACTCTATTACAAAGCAACAAAACTTGACTAACTCTAGTCAAGAAACTAAACCAAATAGTAGTTTAAATCTGTCCTACAAAGACACTTCTTGAAAGTAGCGTAGGATTACAAATAAAGAACAAAATAACAAAGACTCAACAAATCTAAGGGCTTAAGATATCTTCAATCTTTGGATCTGGTCCTTGAGATTGCAGCAGCTTTGTTCTTGAGAGAGGTGGGGGCTAACACTTGAGAGAATATTATCTTTTGATTTGCAAGTGTTAGAGAGATGAAATCCCTTGCCTCATGTTGAAAATATGTGTATGTGATGTCATCAAGGATGATGCAATAAAGTGTCCTTTATATTGGCCTTAGCCAATTACATCTGTGATGTTGTACTGCTGTCAGACGGTACAGTGCAATAACTTTTACAACTGTAGAGTTGACTGCACGACGACTAAGGGAACTGATCCATATTTGTTCCCTTATCTGATTTCATTGAGATTTGAACCAGACACCTGACTAGTTACTCTGAACGCAAGAAAACTAATTAATTTTATCAGGTTCCTTATCTGGTTCTCTCATGAAGTTTGTCAAATCATCAAAATAAAAGACGCATAACTTATCACTGAACATAAATTCCCTACTATATAGAGGCACACCTAAAGTGTAGAAAGTGAGTTCAATTGAAAATATTATTTTTAGTCAAAGCATAGATAATGGTGCGTGTATGTACAATGGCAGAACTAAGCAGTATGAAGGGGACCGAACCTCCTTCGTCGAAAAATTATACTATATAAATAGGGTAAAAATGATTTTCGATTATATGTGAGATGTTGAATCCCCTTGACATGAAGAAAAATTCAAGTATTGTAGTGAAGGGGTTCTAAAGTTTTTTTAAGACGAGAAATTTAAATCCCAAATGTGACATCCTAAAAGTTTTTTGAATCCCTTGTGTAAATTTCTGGTTCCATCATTGTGTATATACGCACACATGTGTATGCGGCCGAGCATATGAAAAATACTAGGACAAATTTAAGTTTTGAACTCCTATTTTTAATAATTAAAAACTTAAAGTTATTATGTTTAAATTCTGAAACCACCTCGTGTACCAGCCCACCATCCATCCAATACCGTAGAATTTACACCTCTCAATCTCATCCAACTCCTTATTAACTCCCTAGTGTCTATGTAATTAATATAGAGTCCCCACTGTTATCAAAGTGCCCGTCTTCATTCTCTTTGATAGTTTTAAGTGAGAGTTCAATGAGAATTTTCCAGTCACAATTCACAACTAACAATGTACTCTTCACTATTCGGCCTCATTCTAATCTTCACCTTCTTCCTTTTCACCTCCTCCAGTACTGCCACTGCCACTGCCACTGCCACTGCTACTAATATCCATCGTCATCGTCGGCTTCTCCACCAATCACTTTTACCCTTTCATCGTCCTCTCGCGCCAACTTCAATTCCATCCATTAACACTAAACCTCCATTTCCTTCTCCTCAGTTTGTTCATCCATTTTTCACGCTTTTTCCTCCTCCTCCTCCAATAACCTCCAAAGATCTTGCCACTTTCCCTGCTAACATTTCCCTCATTCTACCACACACCTCGCATTCCTCTAAAAGTTCCATCACCAGCAAATTCATTGCCATCCTCGTCTCTGTCTCTGTCCTCTCTGTTGCATTCGTCACTGCTCTTGTCCTCTTCTTCTTCCTTCATCGCTATCCCCACCGCGAAGACAAAAGCTACGATCACGAGAGAAATGATAGTCGTCGCCTCGTTTCACCTAATGCAACCCCCTCTCATGCAGAATTTAGCAGTGCACATTATCTTTACACACTTGAGAATTCTAGAAAAGTCAATGAAGATGGTGCTCAATCTTCCACAGCAACAAATGACTGTGTTACACTATACTTTCAAACGTTTAGGTCACCAGAACTCCGCCCTCTCCCTCCATTTCCACGTCAAAATTTCAAACAAAATCATAAAAATGCTGGTTCAGTAGGATCACCTGAAGATGACGAAGAGCAAGAATTCTTCTCCCCCGGAGAATCCTCTGGGGATATAGGTAGTTCCAATTTCTTTGAAAAAAGTCACTATGCACATTTTGAAGGTTATTTCCATAACCTGAATGCATATCCGAATTCTAATTCTTCAAGTGATTCATTATCCAATAGTCCTTCTGGAAAATTAAATTTAAGGTTTATTCTTCCACCAGTGGAACAAGGATCATTGTCATCATCTTCGCTATCTTCTGGCACTACTCGAAACTCTCCTCCTCGAGTTTCAAATTTCTCCGTTCAAATTCCAGAGTCTTCCATGAGGAAATTCAGCAATTCAGGGAGTTATATATCGATAAAACTGCCACCGCCACCACCACCGCCACCTAGGCCGAGGTTCTGGGAAGGTTTAACAGTCGCAGAACCTCTAGTAGTCGAAAATTGTGAGCGATCAGTGCCAGTTTTAATGAAGAAAGCTAATGGAAATTCTGAAAGTTCAGAAGCCATTGAAAGGAGGAATGAAGAAAGTATGAAGCCAAGGCTAAAACCTTTGCATTGGGATAAAGTGAGGGCCAGTTCAGATAGAGCAATGGTTTGGGATCAACTAAAATCTAGCACTTTCCAGTAAGATTTACATCATTCGAAGTACTTAATCTGAGCTATATACTTGCCTAATTTTGAAGTGTGGTTTTGGTTGTAGGTTAAATGAGAAAATGATGGAAATATTATTCACTGTAGATTCTTCAAATTTGAATTCAAAAGATGTCGTAAGGCGCCCAATGATCCCTGTAATGAATCAAGAGAACCATGTGCTTGATTTAAACAAGTCTCGGAACATTGCAATTTTGTTGAGGGCACTTCAGATCACTAGTGATGAAGTTTGTGAAGCGCTTTTAGAAGGTAAATAAATAGATTTTAGCTCAGAAATGTTCCCAAATGAGTAATTAGGTGTTGAACTAACAGTAATATTTTTTAGACTCCTTTTGTATTGCACTTAATCAGATTATGATAACTTGTTAATGAAATGAAAATATCAAAGCTTTTTTATGGTATTTTTCCAGAGGGAAGGAACATGATTTTGTGGTCCTATATTCTGCCTTTGGTGGTTTCACATTCTAGTTTTTAAATGAATGAAAAGCAACTTTGGCACTATAACGTGGTGATATTTAATTCTGTTCCTATCAAGTGATGTGGCCATCATTCATAAATTGAGCCACAGCTACCATTTCTTCAGGATGTCACTTTCAAGCTTATGCATGAACTTTGATGCTCATCTGATCTGGTTTTACATATTTACCTATAAATAAAAATGTAATTATTATAAAAACATGTGTCCGTGCACCATGCAATAAGCCACAATGCCGTCTGTGCAGCACTGGTGCAAGGTCAATGACACAAATGACCTTGAAAAAAGCTGGTCTTGAACTTTTGACTTTTGGGGTAGGTCATCTCGCCAATGGACAAAACTTCAACCTTTGACATTGAAGGTTTGCCCATTGGTAAGGTGCAGGGACAGATTTAGAGGGGCGGAAGGGGTTCACCCGAACCCCCTTTGCCGAAAATTTACACTGTATATATAAGACAAAATCTATTTTTTAAACCCCTTTCGCGGAGATCATGCCTCCGCCACTGGTCAGTAACCTTCCCTGAAGGTCAAAAGTTCAAACACAATCCCTTATGGTGTCCCATTTCCTGACCGGTGCACCGCTGCAATATGTGAGTGCATTTCCATATGTAATGATCTTTAAATTAAGGGGCTTTTGCATTAGGAACTACTTAGGCTTTTTCTTCTTTGTAATAAAACAAAAACCAGGTAATGCTGACACGCTGGGAGCAGAGCTACTGGAGAGTCTAACAAAGATGGCTCCTACAAAAGAAGAAGAGCGGAAGCTGAAGGTTTTCAAAGATATATCATCATTCAAACTAGGCCCTGCTGAGAAATTTCTCAAGGGAGTTCTTGATATACCTTTTGCATTCAAGAGGGTGGATGCAATGCTTTACATATCTTGTTTTGATTCAGACGTTGAATACCTTAGGACATCATTTCAGACGCTAGAGGTATGAGATTGCTTTTGCCATTATTCCTGTATGTATATGCAGCAATTCTGCTTATCTGATGTGTGCACTGGCACACAAGTCTAGTTATCAACAGATTGGTATCTCAAATCTTTCATTCAACCTTTATATATCTGTCCCATTACTATCTGAAGTAACTGAAGTCTAAAAGTTTGACAATGGTTCATAGACATGCCCATTCTAGTAGGGGCAGATGTAGCATATGAATATTGACATCACCTGAACCCATTACTTTCAATGCCGAGCGTAAATTTATGTGTAAAGATTGACTAAAATTACAATGAATAGTAGATATGAACCCATAAAGTTTAAATCCTGGATGCGCCTCTGCATTCTAGACCTCATTTAAGCCAAAGCAAAGATGATAAAAGCTGATCATATAACCTTGGAATCCAATTTGTGCAGTTAGAAGCACCATTCCCTAAAAGCCTTTTATCTCTAACATTCAATGTGCCATTGCAGACTGCATGTGAAGAACTAAGGAATAGTAGAATATTCTTAAAGCTTCTAGAAGCTGTACTCAGAACTGGTAACCGCATGAACGTTGGAACCAACAGAGGAGATGCTCGTGCCTTCAAGCTCGACACGCTTCTTAAGCTTGTAGATATTAAAGGTGCTGATGGGAAGACAACCCTTTTGCATTTTGTTCTTCATGAAACTATTGGAGCAGAAGCTTCTCATCTTTCTGTTGTTGATCCAACTCCAAAGAATCAGCAATCTGTCGTTCGCGATGAGGCTGAGTTTAAAAAAATTATCCTTGAGGTTTTTTCTGGCTTAAACCATGAGCTTGCCAATGTGAAGAAAGCAGCTGTTATGGATACTGATATTCTTAGCAATGAAGTTGCAAAACTAGTAACTGGAGTTGCAAAAATTACTGATGTCCTAAAGCTAAACGAAGAGTTGGTTTTGAGTGAAAGTAGCAGAAAGTTTTTCGAGTCGATGAATGGATTTTTAAAGAAGGTAGAGGAAGAAATTATCAATATACAAGCTCAAGAGGATATTGCTTTATCCATGGTAAAGGAGCTAACAGAATATTTCTATGGTGACTCGGCCAAGGAAGAAGCTCGACCGATTAGGATATTTATGGTAGTTAGGGACTTCCTCTCTATCCTTGATCAAGAGTGCAAAGATTTGAGCAAATAACAGAGAGAACATTGCTAGTGTAAGTTTACCAAGCTAGATGGTTGAAGCAACTATATATGTCTGTTTGATATCCCTAGTGGATTTTCTTTTTCTCTTTTGTACTTTATATATCTTATGCAGGTAAATCCTCACCCATGTATGTATTTTTATGTGTTATACTGAGAAAGTGCAAGAATATCATTGATTAACATTGTGTTGTTTTAGTTTATGGATGGTTGGAGAGTTAGCTTGTTATGTTTTTAGTTTATCATCTTGAAATTGCAGTTTACTATCAGCATATACGCGAATTTAAGACGTTAAGTTGTGGGTTCAGAATGGGTGTAATCTTACTATATTGCATACATTATAATTTTGTTTTTGCATATGTAGACATAGTTCGAGGCGAGGCAAAAGCAATCAGTTCAGCTGATCCCCTAGAACCTGCCTTCGAACACCCATTATAATTTTATAGCTAGGAGGTCGGTTCCCACCCCCCCGAAAGTTCTAAATGATAGCATTAAACATCCATTGATCAAAAAGCTTAGGCTGCTTATCTTTTGATATTCTTCCCTGTTTAATTTCAAGATTATGGAGTTCCCTCTTACCGATCTTGCTTGATTCTACATCATCCAAATAATGCTAGTCAATAACCAACATGATATTATTTCTCTCTAGCTATCTGTCAAACAGCACAGAACAACAGAAGTCACAAGCTGAGGAAATGTTCTCTATATATTTACTTATTTATTATAATGATGGTACTCAGACCAGCTCACGCGCGTAGAAATGACACCAGGTATCCACTCTAAAAGGCTGCTACTTAGGAATTAGCTAGTGCGTCCTGAATTTTAATGTTTCAGTTTATTTTTTTCTGAATAAAGGTTACCGGCTAGGTTCAACTAGCACATTTGCTGGGTAACTTTTCCCACGACAACTTAGACAAATGGGATGAAAGTACCTAGTGTATTTTATATGTGCTGGACTTGGACCTTGGTCCCCCAAAAATTCTTATATAGATAGAACAACTTCTAGTTAAGAATCATCACTCAATATCTGAGATACTAGTTAGTCCGAAACGAAGAATAAAAGGATATTAGAGGCTTGGAATGTCAATTGGTGGAGCCAAAGACCTTGTCAAACGAGCATGATTGTCATGTCTGTTTGATAGTTGAGAAATACCATCTCCCGAAATCATACTTTAGGGCTATTTTTCACCGTTGAAGGACATAGTTCATTATACTAAGGTGATAATGCCAGCAAAATATCCCTACCCCCCTCCCCCAAAACAAAAAACTAAATTTAAAGGCCAAAGGGCATTAGTTGGACTTGCACTTTCCAATATTCAGTTTACAGCTATATGCTGTTTCTTGTGTTTTTAAAAGTTTTTGGAAAGAATGATTCAGGATATAAGAACTTGTTGTCTTACAGCTTGTTTGGATAGTTGTTATGTACAGAGACGGCCAGAATTTGAAGGATATAGATTCTGATCTTATCATTGAACCCTAGCTTATTGTAGTTACTGGGTTCACAATTAAATATTTTTACATATGTAATGGATTTTTCTAATACAAAAATAAGGTTTAAGCAAAAGCTACTGGGTTCGTCCGAACTCGTAGCTACTACACTACCTCTGCCCCTGGTTATGTATCGTTTCATAATGTATCGTATTATATTGTGTTGTACTGTATCATTTTGATGTATATAATGTTTAGATAGATGATGTTATGCACCAACAATACGAAGAATAAACTTGCAATATTATAAAGAAAAAGTAAGGAATGGGGTAGATACTATAGGATAATTTAATAATAACGACGCGACCATACCAACTCAGTCGTTCCATAAAGTGTCACTTTTCGTCGTTACGTAACGACAGACTTTACGATACGATACAATAAAAATTTAAGTAACAATCAAAACAAACATTGTATTAAAAGTAATAATACGATACATTACAACAAGTAACAACCATCCAATCAAATTGTTAATACTTTTGGATATAGTTTAGGATCATAAATGTACGTACATATCAATATGTAAGCAATTTTTACTGTTTCAGTAAAAAAATCTCTTGTTCCATCTCAATTTATTCTTTCTGATCAGTGGATCAGATGTCCTTGTAAATTGATTTGAGTTCTATTGACAGGCTAAGAACATTGAAAGTAAAATTTGGAAATTAAAGAGATCAATGTACTACAATTGCTAGCCAAATTTACTTGGCAAAAAACCTCTTACCAACACACAATTGTTTTTGTTTAATACAAGGGGCTGGACCTGATCATCTTTTTCTTGATTACAGTCTGCCTACGTACCCCAACTAAACTCCTAACGGGATCAAGCCTAAATGTAGTTCTTTACATTAGTATAATTCTAATCAAAATTGAATTGATAATTAACATCCTTCTAGTAGCTTTCTTCTTTTGTTGGATCTTCAATTTAACAGCTTCATTGGTTTCAGCTTTGTACTACTGCAAAAATCATCAATCAATGGATCACTTTCTCTTGCTATTTCTATAAACAAAAGTGGATTGAGTTCATTTTTCCTTGTCTGCTCACCAACGACAACATTATCGGATAAAATAAATGGATGCTTCAACAGCATATCAGCAGTCCATCGCCATTTCGGCTCCTTAACAAGACACTTTTTCAGAAAATCTTCAGCCTCTTTTGACAATTTTTCGTTCTGCAAATCTGATGATCCCATTCCAATTTTGCATAACATATAAACAATGTTGTCAGCTTCACTGCAATCCCAAATAGTCTTCCCTGTAACCATCTCAAAAACAGTGCACCCGAAAGTCCAAATATCAGTTTTAGGTCCTTACTCGTTATCCAACATTGATTCTGGCGCCATATACATAGGCGTTCCCTGAGTCCGCGCTTTCTTTTCCGACTCTTTACTCCAACCTTCTTCGCGAACCCGAAATCAGCAATTTTAGCAACTTTTTCGGTACCCACAAGAAGAATGTAATCCGGTTTAATGTCAAAGTGAACGAAACCTCTTCCATGAATATCACTAAGCCCCAACAGAACCGATTTCGCGTACTGCTTTACCTCAAAATCCCCCAACCGTTGCCCCGAATTTTGACCAATCCGATCAGCTAAACTTCCACCAGATGCGTACTCGAGCAACATATTTTACAGTATATTTCCACCTTCTTCAGTAATATCAGTTCCGAAACATCGAATAACCTGATCACAATCTTGAAACTCGTATAGTAATTCTCTCTCTTTCTGTAACGACTTTGAATGCGAAAACAAGGCAGATTTTACTGCTATTGTCGATGGAATATCAACGGAGGAGTTTGTTGTCGTTGCTAAAGTGACGATACCAAAACTGCCTCTTCCGATGGTTTTGCCTCTCGTCCACATTACTGTATCGCTAATCGCCGCCACTGAATCATTTGTTCTCTTCTCTCATTAGTAAGTGATAACCTGGTTTTTGTTTCTTTGGTAACTTTCTGATATTGCTTTCCTTATATATTAGTACGAGTTACTTAGTTTTCCTTTTCCGTATCTACATATGATTACGTGTTTCTTGAGTTACAAGGTTTTTACGGCCGACAAAAAGTTTCCAAAATTTGTTGCTTTTTTCTATATTGTAATTTGTAACAGATTAGTTACCACTTTTCCAAGTAATCTTACTAATTGCATTTAATTAATAGGTACGGATTTGATGAGAATGTTAATTAAGGAAGATTTCTAGTTCAAAACTCCAGTTACCTAATCACAACTTTCACAAAGGGCTCACAATTATCGATTTATTAATTTTCCAACATCCTTGTTCACGTTTCAAAGCAATTAATAAAATATATCAATGTAACCCAGCGAAAAAACTTGAGCTCCTGAGCAGGATAAAGGATAACAGTTCAGTTTCAATTACTACCGTTAAATATTGAGCAAGTCTTAACCCCAAAGCGCATTTAACTGGAAATTATTCGAATTAAAATCGCGATTAAATAATGCGACTCATAAAGCGCAATCATCATGATAGTATGCAACTAAAATTCGCAATTCGGCGACTTATAAATGCAATTACTAATTGCGACCTATAAGCTACAATTGAGCAATTCGACTTATAAGTCGCGATTGAGAACGCGACTTATAAATCGCAATTGGAATTCTCACAATCAAGGTAATTGGAGTGATGCAAACAATCAAGGTAATTGGAATAACAACAATCAAGGTAATTGGAGTGGAAGCAATAATCAAGGGAATTGGCATAATAGCAATAACAAAGGAAATTAGGGAGGCAGCAATCAAGGCGGGTGGAATAACAATCAAGAAAATCACGGTTCGGGTTTTCAAAGGCCCCCGATGTATCAACAACCGAGCAACCCACCTCCTTATGCTTCCCACGGTCCTAGTTCTTCCAACAATGAAATAGGCCATATTGAGAACATGTTCAAGCAAATGATAGAGAAGAATGTCGATTCCGATGCCCAACTTGCTTCACACAACACACCGATCCTCAATCTAGAGGTGCAAATGGGTCAAAGCTCTCAAGCTTTAAAATCTCGTCCTAAGGGGCACTACCAAGTGATACAGTGGTGAACCCGAAGGATGGGGACAATACAGGGCATGCCATGGCCGTTACTATAAGAAGTGGAAGAGGTGGGAATGCACCCACCTCAAGTCAAAGGCAACTTATGGATGATGAGCAAGTGGTAGAAGAAAAGGAGATCCCGAATAATGTGGTGCAAGAAAATGATGAAGTACGGATTGATATTGATGACACGATGGCAGAGCCTCAAGAGGATGTGAACCCATCTAGGGATCATGTGATTGACATACCGGAACCGGTAGTACAAAAAGCTAAGGCACCATTGCCTAAGCCACCTCCTCCATATCCTCAAAGGCTTTCCAAAACAATGGCGTGAATCAATTCAAAACATTCATTGACATGATGAAGAGTCTCTCGATAAATGTGCCATTAGTTGAAGCCTTAGAGTAAATGCCCAGATATGCAAAGCTTATGGAGGAGTTGGTGACAAAGAAACGGTCGATGAATTTTGAAACAATCAAATTCACTCATCAAGTGAGTGCAATTGTGCATTCGATAGCTCCTAAATTGGAAGATCCGATGTTTTACAATCCCTTGTACCATTGGAAGTGCCGAGTTTGCAAAAACTCTTTATGATCTTGGGACGAGTATCAATTTGTTGCCCTATTCGGTTTTTAAGACCTTGGAAATTGGGCAACCAAGACCCACATCTATGAGATTACAAACGGCCGATCATACAATGAAGAGACCATTGGGGGTGATCGTAGATGTATTGGTTCGTGTTGACAAGTTCATTCTCCCGATGGATTTTGTTATTCTTGGTTGTGAAGTGGACTATGAGGTACCGATTATTCTTGGTAAACCTTAACTTGCTATGGGGAAGGCTCATGTTGATGTGGAAACCGGATAACTCACTTTCTGGGTGGGTGATGAAAAGGTGGTTTTCCACGTGTGCAAATCTATGAGGCAACCGAATAACAATGAAGTGTGTTCTTTCGTGGACTTGGTGACCAATGTGATTATTGATGATACAAGTGCCACGATTAATGTGGGTGATATGTTAGAGGCTGTCTTGCTCAATTTCGATGATGACAAGATAGATGGCTTCATGGAATATGTTAATTCTTTGCAAGTAATAGGGTCGTACAACTATGCACCCTAGAAACTTTCCTTGGATCTTGACAATAGGAAAACTCCTCCTATAAAGCCTTCAATTGAAGATCCTCTTATCTTGGAGTTGAAGCCATTGCCTCCACGTCTCAAGTATGAATTACTTGGCCCTTGTTCTACTTTACCGGTTATTCTTTCCTATTGTTTGACTAACGTGCAGGGTGACTCTACATTGGCGGTGCTCCACAAGAAAAAGAAATCTATTGGGTGGACTTTGGCGGATATTCGGGGAATAAGCCCCGCAATTTTTATGCTCAAGATTCACTTGGAGGAAGATGCCAAACCATCCATTAAACATCAAAGGAGACTCAATGAAGCCTTACAAGACGTAGTCAAAAAAGAGATTATCAAATGGTTGGATATTGGGGTAGTCTACCCTATTTTCGACAGTTCGTGGACTTCTCTGGTGCAATGTGTCCAGAAAAAGGGGGGCATAATAGTGGTCACCAATGACAAGAATGAATTAATTCCTACAAGAATGGTGATTTGGTGGAGAGTGTGTATGGACTATCAGAAGCTAAACAAAGTCACTAGGAAAGACCATTTTTCACTCTCCTTTCTTGACCAAATGCTTGATAGGTTGGGCGTCCGTGCTTTCTATTTCTTTCTAGATAGATATCCGGGCTACCACCAAATCCTTATTGCCCTGCAGGATCAAGATAAAACAACTTTCACCTGTCCCTATGACACTTTCGCTTTCAAGCGGATGCCATTTGGCTTATGCAATGCACTGATGACTTTTCAAAGATGTATGATGGAGATCTTTATGGATATGGTATAGGACTACCTTGAAGTCTTCATGGACAACCTTTTGATAGTTGGGGATTCCTTTGATGATTGCTTGGTAAATTTGGATAAAGTATTGGCAAGGTGTGAAGAAACGAACTTGATGCTAAATTGGGAGAAATGCCATTTCATGGTCGAGGAAGGCATTGTCCTTGGCCACAAAATTTTAAAGAAGGGCATAGAGGTCGACAAGGCAAAGATAGAGGTTATTTCTAAACTTCCACCTCCAACCTCAGTGAAAGGCGTGAGAAGTTTCTTGGGTTACACGGGGTTCTACCGGCCCTTCATAAAGGAGTATTTTAAAGTGGTGAACCTCTTGTGCAAGCCCTTAGAGAAAGATGCTAAATTTCACTTCAATGATGATTGCACGAGAGCCATTGAATTGCTAAAGTTCAAGTTGACAACCACTCCCATTATCACCGCTCCTAATTGGAGTATCCCTTTTGAGCTCATGTGCGATGCTAGTGATGTAGTGGTTGGAGCATTTTTGGGGCAACATATCAACAAAATGATTCATCCGGTCTACTATACTAGTAATACCATGAATGATGCCCAAGTTAATTACACCGTTACAGAGAAAGATCTCCTTGCCATTGTGTTTGCAATTGAGAAGTTCCGCCTGTACTTGATCGGTGCAAAGGTTATTGTCCATACAGATCATGTGGCACTTCGCTATCCTATGAGCAAGAAATATTCAAAAGCTAGGTTTATGAAATGGGTGCTATTGTTGCAAGAGTTTGATATTGACATCCAAGATCGAAAAGGGAGTGAAACTTAAGTGGCGGATCACTTGTCTCGTTTGGAGGAGGAGGGGAGGCCGCATGATGGCCTTGAAATTAATGACTCCTTCCCTGACGAGCAACTCTTGGTTATTTCAATGAAGGAATTGCCATGGTTCGCCGATCTAGCAAACTTCCTTGTGTGTGGAATAATCCTGGATGAATTATCTTCAAATCAAAGGAAGAAGCTCAAACGGGATTGTCAAGATTATTATTGGGACGAGCCTTACCTCTTCCAGATTTGCACGGATAGTGTAACTAAAAGATGTGTACCGGATGAAGAGCAAAATGCTATTTTCTTGCCATTCTTCACCTTATGGTGGTCACCATGGCGGAGCAAGAATGACGGCTAAAGTGCTAAGTTGCAGTTTCTATTGGCCCACTCTCTACAAAGATGCAAGTGATATGGTTAAAATATGTGATGAATGCCAACGGGCCGGTGGAATCTCGAAGAAGAATGAAATACTTATCACTACTATTTTTTAGATTGATATCTTTTATGTGTGGGGTATTGACTTCATGGGTCCTTTTGTGAGTTCTTGTGAAAACACCTACATCTTGGTCGCGGTTGATTATGAGTTAAATGGTTTGAGGCCGTTCCTCTACCCAACAATAAAGTAAGAAATGTGGTGGCATTCTTAAATAAAAATATTTTCACAATATTTGGTACTCTGCGGGCTATCATAAGCGATGGGGGTCGCATTTTTGCAACAAGACTTTTGAGACTTTTCTTAGCAAGTATAATGTCACCCATAAAGTTACGACTCCCTATCATCCACATGCTATTGGTCAAGTGGAAGTCTCTAACCGGGAGATAAAGAGTATCTTGTCCAGAGTAGTGAATGCTAATCGGACAGATTGGTCAAAGAAGATTGATGATACACTACGGTCTTATTAGACTGCTTACAAATCTCCTACCGGGATGTCTCCATACCGGTTGATGTTTGGCAAAGCTTGTCATCTTTCTGTGGAACTTGAGAATAAAGCCATGTGGGCTTTAAAGAAGTTGAATCTTGATTGGGATGTAGCTGCTAACTTGTGGGTTGCACATTTGAATGAATTGGATGATTTTTGGTACCATGCATATGCAAGTTCGTCCTTGTACAAAGAGAAGATGAAGTATCTTCATGTCAAATACATCCGAAACAAGGAGTTCAAGGTGCGCGATCTTGTTTTATTGTTCAACTCCCGATTGAAGATGTTTCCCGGAAAGCTGAAATCTAAATGGAGTGCTCCCTTTAAAATTGTGGGTGTGACACCTTTTGGTGCATTGGACTTGAAGAACAAAATAATGAGGTATTCCGAGTCAATGGTCACCGGGTGAAGCACTATTTAGGACAAGTTGATGATGGCCACGTGATGGCAGTTATTCATTTGAAGTGATGGTAATCTGCGTCGTATCACGACGTTAATTCAGGTGCTTCTTGGGAGGCAACCCTTGTTTTATTTTTCTTCTTCCTCTTCTTCTTTTTCTTTTTGTGTAGATAGGTGTTATTTGTGTGCTAACTGATTTGAAGTCTGTTGCAGGAATGAGTGTGCTTGACAGGAACTGTGCTAAAAAAATTGGCTAATTGTTGAAAAAGTGCGGACCACATGTGTGTTGTGCAGACCGCGACCACACATCAAAATCTGCGGTCCGCATAAAAAATCTACAGCTGCACCAAAAATTCTACGGACCGCAGATCATGAAGGGCATTTGAGCCCCCAGGTAACAGAGTGCGGACATCATAAGGAATTCTACGGTCGCACTCCTTACTGTTGTCCCTTAAACAACCCGACTGTATAAATGGTAACCTTAGGGTTACTGTACATGTTTTCCCTCTCTGAGCACTCTAAACTCTAAAATTTTGAACCAGTCTGTTCAATCATCTGCCACACTCAATTCACATATGTGATCACTCATCTACATTACTTCATATCTGGTATTCTTCAATTACTCATAAAAGTTTTCAAGTTTTTAGTTTAATTTACAATTTGTTAGGTAGTTTTAAGCCATTTGTCAATAGATTTCAATTTTACTATCATGTGGGGTTTAATCTGTGTTGGGTCAACTACTAATTGATCTATGGGGAATGGGTGAATTAATTTTCATGCTTAATTGTTAATACCATGTCAAATTTGTGCAAAAATTGATAACCCTAGAAAGTCTACTCGATTTTATTTTGAAATCTGCAGTTGTACAAGAAATTGTGCGGTCCGCAGAAGTTAAAATTAGGGTTCCTTAACCAAGGCTGATTCTACATCGCACTTGAAAATTGTGTGGACCGCAGCAATCCTTCGTGGCCGTAGAAAAATGAGTACGGCCGCAAAATAGCCCATTCTCTGTCTTCACAGAGTAGACATTTTGGTGGGTCTGATGTGCAGCTGCGATGATAAAAGTGCAGACCGCACTTGAAACCTGCGGTTGTACTAATAATTGTGCGGACCACAGATTCATTGTTGCGGCCACAAGTTCAAATTGTGCGGTCCGCACAACCCAGCCTGCGACCACACTTGAAATTGTGCGGACCGCACTTCCCGAACCTACAAGCATGTTCTACATTGTGTGTTGCTGTCTGTTTGCATTTGAATTACAACTGACTGCTCCCGTTGCTTGTTACAGATAATGGTTATATCTCGAGGCCGTGGAGATACATCAAGGGGAGGGGGGTGAACCTTCCAGAGGTCGAGGAAAAAGTACTTTACCCCTCGCCTTCCAAAGGATAATAACCAAGAAAGCTATAGCCGGCTGAGGAAGACATCTAGAGCCCTCCAAATCTAGTTCATATGTCCCATCTCAGGAAGGCGACTCAGTTCAAGAGCAACCTACTATCCAATCACAGCCATAGGGAAGGTATCAACTTCGGGACGAGCCTTCCTCCTCATATAGCACCTATGAGGGTTCAGAGAGTGCCAGTCAGGCTTCAGAGCCCTCCTCTACACCTGTCCCTAAGGCACCTATAGTTGGTGATATTCCGGATGATGACCGAGGGGGAGACACCATAGTTCCCGGCCTTGAAAGCTTGAAGAAGAAAGAGGTCTGGGAGGACTGGTTCGTCAGTCTAGCTGCTTTCACTAGCTTTCGTGGGTGTTGGCCGGTGACATCGCTCACTCTTTAGCGATAATTCCAACTTAAAGATATTGAAAAGTATAATCCATCTGTATTATGACAGTTCTGAGAGCGAAATGAGCAGATGTGGTTCACCTAGACTGTTATGGATGCTAAGGAGTATTTGGTCCGGGAGTTCTACGCCAATGTGGCACACATAAAGAAAGGGACCAAAGTGACAAAAGTAAGGAATCTGAAAGTGAGATTTGACCAGCACACACTGAACTCCTATTTGAGGTTTGAAGATGTGGATCCTGCACAATTCTTGGAGAAGCTAGCATGGGGGACGTAACTCACCCATGGCTAGCTAAGCTTCTTGAAGCCCTAGGGCTACCACCACCATGGATCACTGTAGGGGTTCGTATTCAGCGGAAAGCCCTAAACTTTGAGGCAAAGGGATGACAAACCTTCGTATGTAGCAGACTAGACCAGTTCCAGAATGAAACAAAGTTACCTATTCCACAGGCAGTTCTAGTCGCCTCCATTATGGCCGGGTACCCAATCAATGTGGGTGCCGTGATGTCATCCAACTTGTCAGTGGTCGCAAGGCGGGCTGATACCTCCTATCCGTATCCCAACACTATCACTGAGTACCTTACGAATGCATGGATAGAGCCCAGAGATTTTGACGTGAAGGTTTGGCAGTTTGAGATTGCGAGTAGCTTCACACATGTATTATGACTTGCGTGCATCATCGGTTTGGGGATTTGAGGATTTCGGAAAGGATTTTAGGACTAACTCTCATTGAGAAGCTCAAGGTTGAAAGAATTAACCAAAGCTTGACTTTTTAGTATTTGTGCTCGGATTGGATTTTTGACGGTTTCGGTAGGTTCGAATGGTGATTTTGGACTTGGGCGTATGCTTGAAATTTTATTTGGATGTTTCTAAAAGGTTTCAGCATCATTTGGCAGAAGTTGGCAATTTAAAGGTTTAGAATTTTCCTAGGTATGACCATAGTTTTACTTTAAGGCTATCGAGTTCGGATTTTAGTTTTGAAACTTGGAATAGGTCCGTTTTTATTTGGAACTTGCCTGCAAAATTTGGTATCATTTGGAGTTGATTTGATATGGTTCGAACGCTTGGTTGCAGTTCTAGAAGTTCTTGAAGTTCATTGTGATTTTCATGTGTTTTGGCATCCGATTCATGATTCTAGAGTTTATTTCGTGCTTTGATCGCGCGAGCGAGTTCATATTATATTTTTAGACTTGTGTGGGTGTTTTGTTTGAGACCTCAGGGGCTCAGGTGAGTTTCAGATTAGCTTCAGAGTATTTTATTAAGAATTGTGTGTGCTGGTATTGGTGTCATGACAATTGCGATGAGAAGGTCCCAAATATGACCCCTGCATTTGCGAACCATGGGAGGATTGGGCTTCAATCACAAATGCGATAATGGAGTCACATTTGCGACTCTGGGCTGTCCGCTTTTGCGGCTACAGTTGCTTCGCATTTGCGATCTTCGTATGGTCTGTCAGGGGTCGCTTCCGAATTTGCGGAGGTCAGATTTGCGAACCCCATGTCGCAAATGCGACACTTGCAGCCTATTTATAGTTGAGTATTCCGAGTTTTAGCTTCATTTTGATATATTTTGAACCCTAGCCTCGATGTGAGGCGATTTTGTGGAACGATTCATACCAAACCATTGGGTACGTACCTATAATCAATTTTCAATTATATTTTGTGATTATACCTTAGACTTAGCATCAAATTCATAAGAATATAAAGGAAATTTTGGGAAAAATTGTAAAATCTTTCAAAATGTAAAATGATGATTTGAAGGATGAATGGATGTCGGGAATTGATAATTTTGATGTGGTTGAACTTTTATCTAAATGGGTGTTCGAATTTTGTAAATTTTATCGGGTTCCGAGGTGCGAGCCCGAGGGGGTTGACTTTTGCAAATTGTATAAGGATCATAACTTTGTTAATTGAAAATGTTTTCTCTTGCATTGTTTGATGTATTTAAGTTGTCATTGGCTAGATTGAGCCGAGTGGTGGTGAATTGGTAAAGGAAAAGCTAAATTGAGTATTGAGTTGGCCGAATTGAGGTAAGTGTCTTGTCTAACTTTGTGTAGGAGAAACTACCCCTTACAAATTGAGTTAATTGTGCTATCTTGTTGTGTGAAAGTCATGTACGCAAAGTGACGAGTGGGTACACAGTTTATATGTGGTATTGACCGGTTTAGATCTTCATACCAAACCATTAGCTAAGTACCTATTTTACCGGTGTCCGAGGATTGAATTATTAGTTTATTGCGTTGCCCTCATACCCTATTTTCCCTTCCTATTATTATTATTTTGGCGAATTGATTTTCAAGAGGAATTTACTGTGCTGAATTGTTATCTCATCCTCTGTTGAGTTGTGGTAATATAACGATTTAAATATAAGAATTAATAACATGCTTACCTTATGTGACTGTTAAGCTAAAACTCATCGTTTTATTCGGTACTTTACTATTTCTAATTGTTGTCATATTTTACTTTAATTGAGTTCTCAACTTAATCTCTTTACCCTTGTGATGTTTTTACTTTACTTAAAAAGGAATTGTTATTATGTTTTAAGTTAACAAATTCTATATTAAAGTAAGTAGCTTATCCGATACTATATTCTATTTGAAAATGTTATTTTCTTCACCCAATTGATTTCTAAAATAAACTCATTTTTCTCACTGATTTCCTACTTGGTTTAGAAACTGTAATTTTGTTTTACGATTTATAAATACAACCTTTTGAACATCCTAATTAGCATTGGACATAGATATTATGTACCGAGAAGCACCTGGATTTTGCCCTGCGAAGTGAGATGGAAAAATATGGGCACAAGGTGCCATGTGTGTTAAATGTTTGGAAGTTGCGATTTATGATATGAGATTACGAGTAGTGGGATTGTTGAAATTGTGTATTAGAAATGATTTGATTGGTTGAGTTGACATCATTTTCCCTACTTGAGCACATTTACACTACATCCGTACCTCGACTATGTTGCTGCTTAATTACATGATTATTTCTCTTGCCATTTGTGTTCCCCTTATCTTTACTATTGTTTGTGAATTGAATTCGTTTTGATATTAGCATTACAATGATATTCCTTCCTTGCTAGCTTTATATTATATCCAGTACAGGTTTTCATGTTCGGTAGGTGTCTTGACATGGCCTCTTCACTACTCTATCGAGGTTAGGCTCAATACTTACTAGGTACCACTGTGGTGTACTCATGCTATACTTCTGCACAATTTTGTGCAAAACCATGTACTTCGGTTAAAGTTGGTTTTGAGACTTAAGCTTGGTGCGGCTGGAGAATTCAAGGTACACCTGCTGGCCGTTCGCAGGCTCTGAGTCACCTTCTATTGCATTTATTTCCATTGTTTCCTTTTATTCCGGAACAGTGATGTATTCATTATGTATAATTATTCTCAGAAAGTCTTATGACTTGTACTACTGGTTTTGGGATATTGTATCATGTTAAGACAATTGGTTTATCTAGAAATTTTCCGGTTCATGTTCAATAGTTGTTTAGTAGAATCTGTTATCATTTCAGTATGTGTTAGGCTTACCTAGTTTTAGAAACTAGGTGCCATCATGACTCCTCCGGAGGGATTTTGGGTCGCGATAAGTTGGTATCAGAGGTTTAGGTTCATAGGTGCTACGAGTCATAAGTAGGTTTAGTAGAGTCTCGCGGATCGGTACTGAGACATCTGTACTTATCTTTGAGAGGCTATGGAAAGTAATAGGAAATTCCACTTCTTTCATTACTTGTCGTGCGACATCGATTCAGCTTGAAGCATATATCTTATGTTCCTTTACAACCACTCATGTACGATATTGCGCTCTCGGTGTCAGCTATACGTCAGCGGTTCGTGATGTTGCAGATGGTCTACGAGGGAGCTAAGGATGCTCAAACATTATCTCAACGTGTCATCCAGACTGAGGATGCGGAGGTATTAGGAGACTATTCAGTTGCTCAGTCCCACAATGACGCTCTAGTAATTTCTATCTTGTGGAATAAAGTTCAAGTTAAGCGTGTTTTAGTGGATCCAGGTAGCTCGACAAACATCATCTGATCAAGGGTCGTGGAGCAGCTAGGCCTACAGGATCAGATCATGCCAGCAGCTCGAGTCCTAAGCGGCTTTAATATGGAAAGTGAAACAACTAAGGGGGAGATTATCCTACCGGTGAACGTGATTGGAACCATTCAAGATACTAAGTTCCACGTAATCGAGGGAGACACGAGATATAATGCACTACTCGGAAGGCCCTGGATCCACAACATGAGAGCAGTACCTTCGACTCTCCACCAGATAATGAAGTTCTCGATGTCGGGCGGTGTAAAAATGGGGTACGGGGAGAAACATGCCGCAAAGGAAATGTTTGCGGTCGATGAGGTAACACCGAACTCGACACTATCAACCTCGGAAAGGTCGAGCATCAAAGGTAAACAAGAAGCCAAATAGCAATCACCGCCACCAGCCTCGACCGAATCGGAGAAATAGGTGATAGAAGAAGAAGAGGATGATTTTCTAACCCCTCTAACCTTTGTTGTTCCTGAAGATGCAAATGCCACCAAAACAACGGTCGAAGAGCTGGAACATGTTATACTGATCGAGAACCAGCCCGAGCAAAAGATATACCTGGGAACGGGGTTAACCCCCGAACTCAGGAAAAAGCTTATTCAATTTCTTATTGATAACATAGACTATTTTGCATGGTCCCATTTAGACATGACAGGGATCCCACCGGAGAAAATAACGCATCGACTAAGCCTGGACCCTAAGTTCAGACCGGAAAAGCAAAAGCGAAGACCCCAGTCCGAGGTAAAGCATGTATTCATAAAGGACAAGGTAACTAAACTTCTCAAAATAGGATCCATTCGGGAGGTAAAATACCCCTAATGGTTAGCCAATATAGTTGTAGTATCACAACTCGCACTTTGGAGTTGTGATTTCGGCCAAGAACTGGTGAGAAAAGGTCCTTCTAATGGTCTGACGTAGAACTGTCTACTCGGGCAACTTAAGATTTTTAATTTTAAGCATATATAAGGGGAGTATAGGTGATGAAAGCTCCGACCTGCCTCCCCCATACGTGCTGCCACCGAGCCGTATAGAACGAGCTACCTTGGGGGCAACCTCAAGGGCCTGCCTAGATGACTCAAAGGAGTGTCAAAGGTACCCATACGAGTTTGGGAAACTCTATGGGAGGCACAACACCTTCGGGCTAGCGTTGGGCATCAAAGTGGTGCTGGAGGCTCGATGTGAGGAACGGCCAGCCCCGCAGGCTACCGAATGTTGGAACGAGACCTTCGTGCCGATTGGATACTTGATGCACCTGTCATAGGGGCATCATGTGTCGACTTGTGAGCATGGCTTGGATTCAACCATGCAAGCAAGGATCCGTTGGCCTAAAGGTGCAGTTGTGGGGCGACACTGCACTATTCGGGATGGAAGCATGTCGCGAGGGCAATGTATGGGCATGGCACGAAAGACGNACCGAGCCGTATAGAACGAGCTACCTTGGGGGCAACCTCAAGGGCCTGCCTAGATGACTCAAAGGAGTGTCAAAGGTACCCATACGAGTTTGGGAAACTCTATGGGAGGCACAACACCTTCGGGCTAGCGTTGGGCATCAAAGTGGTGCTGGAGGCTCGATGTGAGGAACGGCCAGCCCCGCAGGCTACCGAATGTTGGAACGAGACCTTCGTGCCGATTGGATACTTGATGCACCTGTCATAGGGGCATCATGTGTCGACTTGTGAGCATGGCTTGGATTCAACCATGCAAGCAAGGATCCGTTGGCCTAAAGGTGCAGTTGTGGGGCGACACTGCACTATTCGGGATGGAAGCATGTCGC
>AWOL01S0085203.1:15024-28758 GCA_000715115.1 Nicotiana otophora
TTCTTCTATTAAACATAGACAACAGACATTAGTTTAAAAAAACAAAAGCAGAGGTGAATCATAGACAACAGCTTAAACAATCTTGTTGTAGGGTGGGAGAATAAGCTAAACTAAGCCAAGCCTGGGATCTTCTGATGCATACTACGTATGGGTTCCGATTATTTAGGAATTAAGCGTTAGAACATAGAGATAGAGTACTGGAAGAAGTGGAAGGGTTTTTGATATTTAATATATATATATATATATATATATTCTTAACGGGTTAACGGATTATCCGTTAAACCGTTAACCCGATACCAATAAGCCATTAAGCTTCGGTTTCGGTTCGGTTTTCGGTTTCGGTTCAGTTTTGAACACCCCTAGACTTCTTAACATATTTTATTCATATAGAGAGAGATCGAGAATAATGGTGGTAGTAGGATTAGTAAGAACTTATATTTTGATTCTTAGTTGTTCATGGTGGCATTAGGATGTCATGTTATCACTTTTGGTTGTACTTTTTTGTCGTTGTAATATGGCATCTATTTGTCTAATACAATGCACACTTGCCAACATACAAACTGATATATACTTAATAATACTTGTGTTTGGTTAATACATGAAGTTAGTGTACTTATGTTGTTAAGTTAATTTCCAACTTCTTGGTGTACTTTCTTTCATTCTTGATGAATTCCTTAGACTGTAGCTTGATATTAAATTGAATATCCTCTAATTATTTTCTAATTTTTGTTCATTATAAGTTTAGTTGTTACTAAGAATTATGAGTATCCCATCCCATACCTTGGAATCTAACTTTGGTTCTTAAGGCGTAATTTGGTAATAATTACTCGTTGNCAATTGTTACTAAGAATTATGAGTATCCCATCCCTTACCTTGGAATCTAACTTTGGTTCTTAAGGCATAATTTGGCGATAATTACTCGTTGCCCAAATGCTTAAAGCAGAATAAGAAAATCATGGTGCGTGAATACTCATCAACAAAGGCTCACTGTTGGAGGAAGAAATACCTTGATAGCTGCCTTAAGACTTGAGAACTGTCAACCTAATAAGATGCTATAAGCATTCAAGTCATGGTGGAAAGAAAATCATGGTGAGTATTCGGTACACATCGACATGGTGAAAACAAACAAGGAGAGAAACTAGAAGGAAAAAAAAGAATTTGGAAAAGGTAGAATAGAATAACATAAAATAAGGATATTAAAATAATTGGGGCTCAATATATAAATGATACGATCCTAATGAATCTCTTTCCAATTATAAAACACTCAGCTCAATTCAGTTGCATTAGTTGTTAGTTTGTTAGGTTAGTTACAACTCACGTGACTAGCATGTGCGCAGGAATAAACGGAAAAGGGGAATTCAAAAAGTTAGTTATAACTAACTTTCCCACTCCTTCCTATATAGTGGATGGTTCCTCATTTTGTAAGATCTCATCAGATGATTTGAAATAAAGAATCTCTTTCTTCCCTCTCGTCTCTCTCTCACTTCATCTCTGTTTTCCAGAACTCAATTGAGTTTTTGTCGAGCAAGCTGTTTAAGGACAATTCTTCCCATTTGTCCTTTAGGTGAGCTCATTGTTCTTTCCTTTTCCTTTTAAAACTGTAGAGGTCGTAACATTGGTATCAAAGCTTTTTGCTCCTTGGATCTGTGAAAATGGGGGACTATAATACTCGTATGCAAGAGCTACGCAAGGAAGTTGATAATCTCAAGGGTTCGATGGATGCAGTCACAACTTCTGTTTCGGAATTGAGAAGTTCTATGGATCATAAGGTGGCCCAAGCTATGGAGGAAATCAGGAAATTGTTGGTGAATAATTTAACTAATCATCACGAGGGTCCTGTTGAGAATGAAGGTCCAAAGGTGGTGGTTCCTCGGCCTAAAAGTTACCAATTGCCAACTCGCAATTATCATGTGGAGTTCCCAGCTTTTGATGGCCTTGGGTTGAAGGACTGGCTGTATAAATGTGAGCAGTTCTTCGTTGTGGATGGCACTCCTGAGGATTCTAAGGTGAAACTGGCTTCGTACAAGCTGGAAGGGAAAGCACTATAGTGGCACCAATCTTACATGAAGCATCGAGTGACTAGAGACTAGCCTCGCTGGGGTGAGTATGTAGCTTGTTTGTATGCCAGATTTGGATCTGAACTGTTTGACGATCCCATGGGAGACTTCAAGGACTTGAGGTAGGTAAGCTCGATGCAAGATTATGTTGACATGTTTGATGAATTGCTTACTAGAGTAGAATTATAAAAGGAGTATGTTGTTAGTTGTTTTGTTAGGGGATTGAAACCAGAAACTAGTTTACCTGTCAAAATATTAGCACCCAGAACTTTAGCTAAGGCGATTAGTCTATCTAAAATTCAGGAACAAACATTGATAGTACAGAAGCAAGTTTTCATGGCCACCTCAATTCCATCTTATTCAACCAAAAACACTCCAAAATTTCCTTGTGTTAACTCTCAGTTCCCTCAATACACTGTCCCAATGCCCTCCAAATTTAGCCAACCTTCCAGTAGACCTCCAAATATTCATACCACATCCATAAAACCTACCTATAGAAATGCCAAGAAATTAACTCCAGCTGAAATAGAGGAAATAAGGAGTAAGGGACTATGTTACAATTGTGATGAGAAGTATAGCTTTGGGAATGTATGTAAGAACAGGAGGCAATTATTTTCTATGGAGGTGGAGGAGGAAATAGAAGAAGTTGAGTTGGAAGAGGAAATGATGTTAGACCCAACAGAATTTGTTAACAATGATAGGTCAAGGGTTGGAGATTGATGTTGAGGGGTCTATTCTACCTCATGTATCAGTCCATGCCATGAATGGACTGCATGATTTTAGAACTATGAGGGTAACTGTACCAGTCAAGGGCAAGGATGTGCGGGTTCTAATTGATACAGGGATCACTCACAATTTCTTGGATCTTAACACTGCCAAGAAGTTAGGATGTGTTTTGACAACTATATCTCTTTTTGATGTATCTGCTGCTGATGAAAAGAAGGTACAGAGAAACTATATTTGTAAAAAGCTAGTTTGGAAAATACAAGATATTTCTTTTGATTCTGATATGCTAGTGTTGCCAATTGGAGGGTGTAGTATGGTCTTGGGAATTCAGTGGTCAATCACATTGGGTGACATTATGTGAAACTTCAAGAAACTTAGAATGGAGTTCAGTATCATGGGACATAAAGTGTCATTGAGAGGAGTTCAACCTCCTGCAACTAAGATGATTCAATAGGCCAGCATGGACAAGCTATTAGCCAAACCTGCAGAGCTGTGCATGATATTTGTGGGTTTATTTCTTGAGAATCAGCAGCAAGGAGTAGAAATCAGGCTTTTTACATTAGAAAGCCTGCCAAGGGAACCAAGTATGAACTGGGATTTGCAGTCTATATTGTAGAAGTACAGTAATTTGTTTGAGGAGCCAACACAACTCCCTCCCTCTAGATTACATGACCACAAGATCACCTTGAAAGAAGGTGTCTCCCCTATCAACATCAGGCCTTACAGATATCCTAATGTTCAGAAAAATGAGATTGAAAAGATGGTGAATGCGATGCTAGTCTTTGGAGTTATTAGGCACAACACCAGCCCCTATTCATCTCCTATTATGATGGTAAAAAAGAAGGATGAATCATGGCGATTTTGTGTAGATTAAAGAGAGTTGAACAACTGCACAGTGAAGGACAAGTTCCCCATTCCTGTGATTGAAGAATTGTTGGATGAACTTCATGGTGCCAAATACTTCTCTAAGCTGGATTTAAGGTCAGGATATCATCAAATTAGGATGTTTGAGCCAGACATACTTAAGACTACATTTAGAACCCATCATGGCCATTATGAATTCATGGTTATGCCTTTTGGCTTAACAAATTCCCCTTATACTTTTCAAAGCCTAATGAACCAGATCTTTCACAGCTATCTCAGAAAATTCATCTTAGTTTTTTTGTGTGACATCTTAATATATAGTCAAAGTTGGGATGACCATCTGTTATATTTAGAGGAAGCTTTCAAGGTCCTTAGATCCCATACATTATTCATGAAACAAAGCAAATGTGCTTTTGGAGTCACACAGATTGACTACTTAGGCCACATCATTTCTGAGTAAGGTGTGGCTATGGATAAACAAAAGGTTCAGGGTGTGCTGGATTGGCCACTACCCACTACCATAAAAGGGCGAAGGGGATTCTTAGGGTTGACATGCTACTATAGGAGGTTTATCAAGGGATATGGCATCATTGCAAGACCCCTCAATGATCTATTCAAAAAGGGGAATTTTCAGTGGAATCCTACAGCAACTGCTGCATTTGAAGATTTGAAACTAGCTATTACTTCAACTCCTATCTTAACTCTTCCAGATTTTTCAAAGGAATTCACAGTGGAAACGGATGTTTCTGGTGGAGGAATTGGAGCTGTTTTAGCACAAGACAACAGACCAATTGCCTTTTTAGCAAGGGATTATCAGACAAGAACAAGGCATTATCTGTCTATGAAAGGGAGCTGTTGGCATTGGTTTCTGCTATACAAATGTAGAGACCTTATCTACTAGGGAGACCATTTATCATCAAGACTAACCACCACAGCCTTAAATACTTGTTGGAGCAGAGGATTACCACTCCCAGTCAATAAAAATGGCTGGTCAAATTACTTGGCTATGATTATTTTATAGCCTACAAGAAGGGGAAGAAGAACATTGTAGCCGATGCCTTGTCCAGAAAAGAAGAGTCCATTCAGCTTTACAGCATCTCTGGTGTCAACTCAGATCCTTTAGACACAGTTAAAGCTACATGGAGGCAAGACCCTGCACTTAAACATCTTATCCAATCCATACAGGATAGGCATGTCACCAAACCTTATTACAAATTCCAAAATGGGATCTTGAGCAGGAAGAACAAACTGATGGTAGGAGTTAATGCCACAATCAGAGCTCAACTTATCTCCTTTTACCATGACTATCGTATGGGTGGCCACTCTGGCATTACAGCCACCTTAAAAAGGCTTAAACAAGACTTCTATTTGGAAGAAGATGAAGCAGGATGTTTATACTCATGTAAGAGCCTGTGATGTTTGTCAAAAATGCAAAAGTGAGAATGTTGCCTATCTTGGTCTACTACGACCTCTCCCTATACCTGATACGGTGTGGCAAGACATCTCAATGGACTTTATTGAGGGTCTTCCTAAGGTTGTTGGGAAGGAGGTGATATTTGTGGTGGTTAATAGGTTGAGCAAAGCTGCCCATTTCATAGCCCTTAAACATCCTTATACTACTTTGGATGTGGCTCAGGTGTTCATGAATCAGGTGTTCAGACTATATGGAAAGCCCAAATCCATAGTATCGGATAGAATGTTGTCTTTACAAGCAAGTTTTGGAAAGAGTTATTCAGATTGCAGAAGGTTTCACTGCTGACTTCCACTGCATACCATCCTCAGACAGATGGTCAAACAGAGGTTGTTAACAGATGTTTGGAATGCTACCTTAGATGCATGACATTTGAGAAGCCCAAAGCATGGCCACAGTGGTTGCCTTTGGCTGAGTGGTGGTACAACACCACTTATCATTCCAGCACAAACATGGCACCATATGAGGCAGTGTATAATTAGAAACCACCTCCCTTACATCCCTACATGAGTTTTGATTCCCAATTGGATATGATCGATAGAAGTCTCCAAGCTAGAGAAGCTACTCTGAGATAATTGAGGTTCCAACTGAAGAAAGCTCAAAATAGAATGAAGGTGCAAGCTGATAAACGAAGGACTGACAGGACATATGCAATAGGAGATTGGGTCTATGTCAACCTACAACCCTACAAACAACTTTCTCTCAAGCAGCATGGTTTTCAGAAACTATTATCCAAATATTTTGGGCCCTTCAAGATCCTTGATAGAGTGGGATCAGTAGCATACACCTTGGACCTCCCTGCTAGTACCAAGATCCATCCTACATTCCACATCTCACAGCTGAAAAAGAAGATAAGGTCTCACTCAGCCATAGTCACTTTGCCTATAGTACTTTCAGAAGCTGGTCATGTGTTGCTAGAACCTGAGGCCATAATTGATAGACGGGTGATTCAGAAGCATGGGGGAGTTGTATCCCAAGTTCTAGTAAAATGGTTTAATGCCGCACCTGAGGACAGTACATGGGAAGACTACCACGGCCTTAAGTAGAAATTTCCTCATTTCAATCCTTGAGGACAAGGATTATTTGAAAATGGGGGTATTTGATACGATCCTAATGAAGCTCTTTTCAATTACAAAACACTCAACTCAATTCAGTTGCATTAGTTGTTAGTTTGTTAGGTTAGTTACAACTCACATGACTAGCATGCGCGCAGGAATAAATGGAAAGGGGGAATCCAAAAAGTTAGTTATAACTAACTTTCCCACCCCTTCCTATATAGTGAATGTTTCCTCATTTTGTAAGATCTCATCAGATGATTTGAAATAAAGAATCTCTTTCTTCCCTCTCATCTCTCTCTCACTTCATCTCTATTTTCCAGCACTCAATTGAGTTCTTGTCGAGCAAGCTGATCAAGGACAATTCTTCCCATTTGTCCTTTAGGTGAGCTCATTGTTCTTTTCTTTTCGTGCTAAAACTGTAAAGGTCGTAATAATAAATGAATATATGATTGTCGGTATTTTTATGTCTTTCACTTCTTGAGTCCAACATGTGACTACGAAGGAGATGACTAATCTGTGAGTAAGAAGTACATTAAATAAAAGGGGTTTAACTTTATTAAAGAGTATTTTAAAAAATAAGTCTTTTTTTAATTGGTGGCTTTTCGTTAGGTAGAGAGTAATTTTTAAAAGTTTGGCAGGATAGATGTGGCCCAATTGTATAACCAATGGTACATATGAAAAATATACTAAAGTAGTGTCACGACCCAAAACCTAACCCGTCGTGATGGTACCTATCGTAGTACTAGGCAAGCCGACCTTTCCAAAATACTTTTACAATTAAACAGAAATGAATTAAGATATTTAAAATAACCGAAATTTCTCATAAATACGGAGTAAAACACAATTAAACATAAATGCAAAAACATAGCCCGACATCAAGGTGTCACTAAGTCATGAGCATCTAAACCAGACTAGAATCAGAGTTTACAATGTTCCAATAATACCCAAATAGAAAGAAAAGATAATAATAGAGGAGAATCAAGGGTTACGAACGCCGGCAGCTACCTCGTAAGTCTCCAACAACCACAAGTGCACGGACTCAACAATCACTGCGAACGGTCTCACCTGAAATTGCACACAAGGTGCAGGGAGTAACGTGAGTACTTCCAACTCAGTAAGTAACAAAATTAAATAAGTAACTGAGAAGCAGTGACGAGATACACAAATGCCGTTCATTTCAGTAATTTCAGCAAGAAAAGTAGGCATGCTTTCAAATCGGTGTTTTAAATCAAAACATTTCGAGCTCAGGTACAACAATATAAGCCCTCCAGAAAATTCCACAACAACAACAATTAGCAACAAAGTGCAACAGCAAAATAAGAGCAAGTACAGTCTCATAGGGCTACTGCCACTCATCTATCTCAACAGCTCAATCACTCGGCTCCCAGTCTCAATACTCACAATCAAAGGTACCTGTGCTTACTGGGGGTGTACAGACTCCGGAGGGGTTTCTACATCCCAAGCGCTATATTGCTGCAGCGTGCAGCCTGACCCAATACTGTTGCGGCGTACAGCCCAATCCATATATTGTTGCGGCGTGCAGCCCGGTCCAAGTACTGCTGCGGCTTGCAGCCCGATCCAATATCATGGCCCGAAGGCTTGTTGCGGTGTGCAACCTGATCCAACATTTACTGTGGCGCGTAGTCCGATCGAACATATCTCACACAGCTCTCAACCCACTCATGCCCTATATCAGTCACTAGCCTTTCCACCCTCACAATTATCACAACAACAGCCTAAACAAAGACTATAACAAGTACAAATCAAATCATGGGAGAGAGCTAGGACAAAATGCATAAGCAAACAATGACTGAGTACAAGACATCAATTTAACATTCAATACAACAAGTTCACGACCACTGCGGGTCCCAATAGGATTTTCATATAACCTAAGTATGATTTCTAATATGTAAGACAGTCAATAACTCGAAAACAAGAGTGAACAGGTAATAACAAAGGTGTATTTGACTTTACAGTCCGCCGGGACGGACCAAGTCTCAATCCCACTCGGTGCTCGCTCACACGCCCGTCACCCAACGTATGCGTCACCTCTAAATATCAACATCATATGAATTTCTCGGGATTTCATACCCTAAAGATCAGATTTAAGACGGTTACTTACCTCACACCGAGCAAATCTATATTCCGATATGCTTTTGCCCCTCGATTCGGCCTCCAAATGCTCCGAATCTATTCACAACCAGTACAACACCAAGGAATGAATTCCACAAGAGAAACTACCAAATTAGACTCAAAACCCCGAAATTGGCTCAAACTCGACCCGCAGGCCCACGCCTCGAAATCCGACAAAAGTTATAAACCTTGAAAGCACATTCACTCACGAGTTCATACATACAAAATTTATCAAAATCCGACATCATTTGTTCTCTCAAATCCTTAAATTTAAACTCTCCAAAATTCCAAGCCCTAACCCCCTATTTTCACCCCTAAATTCCACTAATTAGATGATAATACAATGGAAAAACACCATAGACAGGAGTATTAAAGCCCAAGCAACTTACCTCACTGAAAACCCTTGAATCTCCCTTCAAAATCACTCCAAAAGCTCCAAAACCCGACTTGAAAATGGTGAAAATGAACCAAAATTCGCGAAGTGCTCTATTTATAGTTTTTGCCCAGGTCTTTCGCACCTGCGGCTAAATATGCGCACCTACGGCCACGCAAGTGCGGAAAAGACCTTGCACTTGCGGCCACTGCCTGACCTCCTCACTTCCGCTTCTGCGGGAACCTATCCGCATCTGCGGACTCGCAGATGCGACCTCTCCTACGCACCTGCGGACCCAGCCTACCTCAACACTGTCCGCACCTGCGAACTCCCACGCGCGCCTGCGACCTCGCACCTGCGGCTCCCCTTCCGCAGGTGCGGAAAACACCAGCAGCTTCAGAAACTAGCAAACCAGCTAACTCCCAACACCAATAATTGATCCGTTAACCACCCAAAACACACCCGAAGCCCTCGGGACCTCAACCAACCATACCAATAAGTCATATATCAACATACGACCTTAGTCGAACCTTCGAAACACTCAAAACAACATCAAAACGCCAAATTACCCTCGGATTCAAGCCTAAGAACTTCTAAACTTCCAAATTCGACAACCGATGCCCAAACCAACCAAACCATGTCCGAATGACCTCAAATTTTACACACACGTCACAAATGACACCACGAACCTACTCCAACTACCGAAAATCCATTCTGACCCCAATATCAAATGTTTCACTGCCGACCGAAATCGCCAAATTTTCAACTTTCGCCAATTCAAGCCTAATTCCACTACGGACCTCCAAATCACATTTCGGACGCGCTCCTAAGTCCAAAATCACCTAACGGAGCTAACGGAATCATCAAAATTCGAATCCGAAACTGTTTATACATAAATCAACATCCAGTTGACTTTTCCAACTTAAATTTATCCCAAAGAGACCAAGTGTCTCAATTCACTTCGAAACCACTCTGGACCCGAACCAACTAACCAGATATAACACAATATAGCTGAATTACATAAAAAGAAGCAGAAATGGGGGAAACGGGGCTATAGCTCTCGAAACGACCAGTCGGGGCGTTACAAGTAGAGGGATATATTTAGCCATTTTCCCAATTGCTTATCTTGGTTTGATCCATACGTTTACTATTTTGTCCCTACCTTTGTTGTAATCCAATCCTCGACATATTGTTCCCAAAACAGAACTAATTCTGACTTCCTCTCAATTGAATATTACAGTTGTTTGTCCTTGTCTGAATAAGGATACGTTTTGATTTTTAAATTTTTATTCCTTTATCGCCATTTTTCATCAAAATCACTATTCGTGTGATATTAAATACCAGAAATCACTATTTATGTGATATTAAATACCAGAAATCACTATTTAGGACTTTGTCAATGTAACTCAGTTCTTGACTGGTTTGAATTGGGCCCAAGTAATCTCATTCTTTTTGGGTCATTTCATGCAACTTGGGCTTGCCTTTAAAAAGGGGATAATATTTCTAGAAGAATTATAGGAAATCTTAGAGGAATTTACATAGAATATAATTTTTTAAAGACTTATTTATATTTTCTATAACTGTTTTTACAAAATTACTTTTAGTACAATTTATTTTAAAATCTTACCTTTTTAATTAAATTATGTATAAATTTTCATATCCTAAAATCTCTCCCTTGAGATTCTCTCTCGATTAAAAGATATCTCTTTCTGATTCTCTCTCACCTAAAGTATCTATCACTATCAATTTCTCCCCAATTCCTTCAGTAAAAGATATTCCTATGTATCACACGCGTCTATCCCCTTTTCTTCGTCCCATATATTCTGTGTAGGTCAAAATGCATAAAAAAGACTGAACTAGATCATCTCTCTGCATCATTTCCACCACAATTTCTCAAGCCGCCATCTTTTCACAAAAACAATCAGAAGAAGAGCAAAATCAAGAAGGACAATTAAGAGGAAGAAGAATACCTCGAACTAGAAGACAGAAGAGAAGTAGAAACATGAAAAAACATAGCAAAAATAAAGAGAAAAAGAGGATTTAATTGAGAAATCTACTTTTTTCTTTTAATTTTTTACAGAACTGCATGTCAATTATTCTGCCGTTTTCTATGCAAGGGTTGAAAATTTAATTAATTTTAAGATTGTGTTAACTATTTAAACTTATACTTCTTCTCTTCAATTGGGTAAATGCCAAATCCAAACTTCAAACGTAACATGTAGAAATATAGACATATAATTAAATGTACTAGTATATATCGTTAATATACCAAATATATATACAAAATATGGCATACATACTATACATGCATATTATACTAAATATATATAAATTATATATATAACTTATGTTAGTAAAAAAAATGTTGAATTGAAAATTCACAAGACTGGCTTTCAAAAGCGTGAATAATAGCTACAAATAATTCCAACAATTTTTTTTTGTCATAAAAAAAAATTTAAAAAGTAAAAAAAATAAAAAAGGAGGCCAAAGAAAGAGAAAACCTTATCAAAATGACTTATCGAAAACATTAGTTGGAAGAATGGAGATAGTCTTGGATTCGGATAATTATAAATCTTTAATGTAATTGACAATATTTAGGGATAGATTGATGAAGAGATATATTTCAGAATTGGTAGGGTATATCTTTTTTATACTTTTACTATGTTCAGGTTGTATAATATGTTATTCAATTAATAGTTGTAGATTATGGAATATTTTATGATACCATAAGAAATTATCAATATTTGACCATTTTAGCCATGCTATCAAAAACAGCCCAAAATATTACTAGTGATATATAACATTCAAAAAATATAGGCAATGTTTTTTCAATAAGTATTATTGTGATTCGTCGAAAACACATAGATGATGCAATATACAAAATTTGATAAAGTTTGAAGATGAGTTAGACTAATTTGAAGTCAAAATTCATTATCAATGATAAACAATATTGAAAACAAATTATGCAAAAAAACAATTTCAATGGGTATGGTTGGAATTCGTACCGAACATATAGATTGGGTAATATACAAAATGTGAGCAAGATTGGAGGTTATTTGGACTGGTTTGGTATCAAAATTCGTAGGTAAAATCAAGTTACAAAAATTATTATGCGACACATGTATCATACATGTATCTCACATAGGTATACATAGATGTGTGTGTATATATATATATGTGTGTGTGTGTGTGTGTGATGACCCGATAGGTCATCTCATGTTTTGAAACATAATTCTGTGATCTGAAGCCTTAAAAATTATGTTTTAGCCTTTCTCGATTTACGTGTGCAGTCTGTGCGTCTTTCCGAAAAGCTTTTATGTTAAACACTAATAAAAATAAGAATTTTTACTTTAAAAATTAATTTGAGTTGACTTCGGTCAATATTTTAAGTAAACGGACCCGAATCCATATTTTGACGGTCCCGGTAGGTCCGTATCGTAATTTGGGACCTGGGCGTATGCCCGAAATCGAATTCTGAGGTCCCTAGCTCGAGATATGGAATTTTGATAAAAAATTAAAAGTTTGAAAGTTTAATAATTTTTAGAATTGACTGATGTTTGGTCTTGTCGATACCGGATCCGTATTTTAGTTTCGGAGCCCAGTACAGGTCCATTATTATATTTATGACTTGTCTGTGAAATTTGATGAGAAACGGAGTTAGTTTGACGTGATTCGGATGTTCGGTTGTGAAAATACATGTTTTAAAGTCTTCTTGGCAATTTCATTTGATTTGGTATCCGATTCATAGTTCTAGACGTTATTTTGGTATTTTGGTCACGCAAGCGAGTTCCTATGATATTTTTGGACTTGTGTGTATGTTTGGTTTGGAGCCCCGAGGGATCGGGTGAGTTTCAAATAGGCTACGAGTGTTTTGAGACTTAGAAAAATCTGGTTTTTGGCTTCAACTGTTATCTGGTGTTTCCTTAATCGCGTTCGCGGAAGTACTCTAGCGAATGCAAAAGGTAAAATGGGGCAGGATAATTTTCTTCTACGCGAACGCAGTAGCTAAGTCGCGAACGCGAAGCAGTGGGGGCTTACCCTTCGAGAACGCGACCAGCTTCTCGTGAACGCGAAGCTTTAGGGACCTGGGGGAGGGGACACTCGTTCTTCTATGCGAATGCGAGCACTGGCTCGCGAATGCAGAGGCTAAGGGGGAACAGCCTTCACGAACGCGAAAGCCATTTGGGCTGCATCACATCGCGAATGCGGCAGGCCTTTCGCGAACGCGAAGAAGGCCTGACGCCCAGACCTTAAAACATTTCAAAAACGGGATTTTACTCATTTTTCATAAACACTCCATTAGAATTCGGCCTAGGTGTGATTTTTAAGGGAAAACTCAGCACCAATTCATAGGTTTATACTCTTTAACTCATTTTCTTCCATTTCTATTATCACTCATTAAATTTCTAACCCTAATCTTTGTTCTTTCATGGTAGAAAACTAGGGATTTAAGAAGAATTGGGGATTTAGACCTCAATTTGTGGTCGAATTCTGAAACTAATTATATAATCGGGCTCGGGGGTGAACCGGTAAATAGATTTTAGTCCAAACCTCAGGTTTTGACCAAGCGGGCCCGGGGTCAATTTTTGACTTTTTGGGGAAAAGTTGAGGGAATCTAAATTTATGCAATGTAATTGATTTCTTTAGCAATATTTGATATTATTGAGTCGTTTGTGAATAGATACGAGTAGTTTGGAGGTGGATTCTAGAGGAAACGCGGTTATTGAGCATTGAGTGGCCTTTGGAGCAAGGTAAGTGCCGTGGTTAACCTTGACTTGAGGAAATAAGACTTGTTTGTCTATTTGCTAAATGTTTAAATGTTGGGGAACAACGTATATGTGAGGTGACGAGTACTTATGCGTTATAGTCGGGTTAAAGCATGCGGGCGGGGCTTGGTTTCTTGCAATTATAGCTTCCTTTGTTCATGTTATCCATGTTTAGACTAGTATTGTTAAATTGATCGTTCTTATCATGTTTACGGATCTTCTGGTGATAATTGAGTATTGATTCTGAAGTTGAGGTTGATATTGTGGAACTAAATGTTGAAGTAAG
>AWOL01S0085208.1:0-12118 GCA_000715115.1 Nicotiana otophora
GACTTGGCACTTACTGGGTACAGCTGTGGTGTACTCATACTACGCTTCTGCACATCTTTTTGTGCAGATCCAGGCACGTCTTACCAGCCTAGACATCGGTGAGTTACCGGTGTACGTAGATTTCGAGGTATATCTGCCAGCGTCCGCAGACTCCGGAGTCCGCTTCTATCATTATCATGTTGCTTCTTTATTTTCTTTAGACCTTGATATGTATAGAGACATTGAGGATAAATTCTTAGAAGCTTGTGACTTATTTCTACCGTATTTTGGGAGTTGTAATTATTTGAATTGTAGTTTATTTATTTCAAATATCTATTATTATTCCGCATTGATAAGCTTACCTAATATTAAAGACTAGGTGCCATCACGATCTCCTACGTTTGGAATTTGGGGGTCGTGACACCAAAAGTCCAACAAACTAACTATTCCTTTTGGAATTTGGGGGTCGTGACACCAAAAGTCCAAAAAACTAACTATTCCTTTTAATTCTTGCCATGTACTTCTTAGCTGTTGGGTTCACTTGCCCGTTCCCATATTATCAAAGTGAAATCTCCTTGAAGTGTTTATGTTGAAAAGTTTCCATTTCTCCCTAATTTATCATCTTATCTTTTCAGATATTTTTCTTTTTGAGTCACTCCGTTTCCTTTTCTTCTAACAAAAAATATAAGATCGTAGGAGTAAAATTCAACTATTAGTTAATAAGTTGATGGTCGGATAAATAGGATAGATATTGAAAGTCATATATGCAACCCAAATTTAACAGTAAGACAGTAAATTAGGTCTTTTTAAACAACATAATAGAATCTAAGAATAAATCAATAAGATGTAGGAGATGAAGAATTCAATTCAATAAGAAAGAAAAACTAACTCTATCACCCACCTCATCGAACATCATAAAATATTATAAAATATTTTTTCAAATATTATAGTGGTTAAAAAATATATGTAAATAAAAATCATTGCGATTCTATTAATATCAAACTGAAAAGAACAAATATAGAATTTTTTGAAAATTTAGATTCATAAACAGATAAACTTACCAAGTAAATTATGTAATAATAAAAAGCATCTTTTTTTTCAGTCAGAAATAGATAATATCATATATTCACCAGTGCCCTCCCTATGATGCTTTCTTTCCTTCCCGCATTAATGTTTTTCTTTTCTAATTTCTCTTTTGATCCAATTATTAAAAAGATAAAAATTGATAACTAAACCCAAATAAAAATTACTGTGTATATAAAACTCCTATTTTCGGCAACAGGGGGCAGCGTTGTGGTTGAGGGTGGCGACACGTCACAGTGGAATTGGAGGGTGATGCGTATGAGGTGTAATACCACAAGAACACAAGAAAAAATAAGAGAAAACTGTGAAGAAGAAAAGATAAAAATTAGACTAAGGAATATTCTCATTGATCATTCTCAGAATGAGTCATTTACAGAGATAAATAGATAGAAACAGGTGTTCTTTCTAATACTATTCTATCCAGCTGTCCTATGCAGAAATAACAAACTTGTAGGGATCGAATCTGTCCACTATGCCAAAATGCTAGTGGGCTTAATTGAAAAAAAGCGAAACATAAACTTAAAAACTTATGGGACTTAAGTGTCACTTGCTAAAGGTTTGTCCTTCCCTCTTTTAACTGCTATCAGAGGTCAAGTGCAACCCTCAAAGCCAGAAGTCTCATTCGCGCAAACAACAATTATATCTTCATTCTTTGGCTCCAACTCAGTTTTCATCATTTCTCCTTCCTTGAATCCTTCCTTGTCCTCAAGGAAGAAAGCTGGAAATCTAATCTTTAAGGTATTATAATCTTCCCAGGTGAAATGATCAGCATGCATTTGGTTCTATGGTACAAGCACTTGAGCTACCGACTTGTTCCCCTTTTTGATCATCTTCCTGTCCATTATAGATTTAGGATTAGGACAATATAGACTAATAAACGCTAAAGTGGGTGGAAGATTGACAACATCAGGTAACTTGTAGCACGGCTTGAGGAGGGAAACATGAAAAGTAAGGTGTATAGAGACTTGAGCAGGGAGAGCCAACTTGTAAGCTACTGGACCAATTTTCTGCAACACTTGGTATGTGTAACGACTCGACCGGTCATTTTGAACTCTAGCATGTCGTTCGGTAGTTTGAGGCCTTGAGTAGCTTCACTTCAGGTATTATGACTTGTACGCGTGGTCGGAAATTTAATTTCGGGAAGTTCAAAGTTGATTTGGAAAGAAAATTCTCATTTCGAAAGCTTTAAGTTGGAAGAATTGACTAAGATTGAATTTTTGAGTAAACGATCTCGGAATCGGGATTTGAAGGTTCCAACAGGTTCGTATGATGAATTTGAACTTGGGCGTATGTCCGGATCGGGTTTTGGATGACCCGAGAGCGTTTCAGCGCCTATCGTAGAAGTTGGCATTTTGGAAGAATTTTATAAATTTGGGTTTCAATATTAACGATGTCCGTTTGGGATTCCGAGTCTAGGAATAGCTCCGTATGATAATTCTGGTATTGGAAGTGCGTCCGGAAGTGGATTCGGAGGTCCGTAGGTCATTTTGGAGTCATTTGGCTAATGCTAGAAATTTGAAGGTTTTAGAGAAGTTTGACCGGAAGTGGACTTTTTGATATCGGGGTCGGAATCCGATTCCGAAAATTGGAGTAGGTCTGTAACGTCAAATGTAACTTGTGTGCAAAATTTAAGGACAATCGGACGTAATTTGATAGGTTTCGGCATCGATTGTAGAAGTTGAAGTTTTAAAGTTCATTAAGTTTGAATTGGGGTGCGATTCATGATTTCGATATTGTTTGATGTGATTTAAGGTCTCGAGCAAGTTTGTGTTATGTTATGGGACTGGTTGGTATGATTGGACCGGGTCCCGGAGGCCTAAGGTGTGTTTCCGGGTGGTCTCAGACCAAAACAAAATGATTTGTTGTTGTATCTGGTATCTGGTTTCCTTCTTTGTGAACGCGAATAGAGTCCCGCTTTCGCGAAGAGGAACTTTGAGGCTGCTGGAATTTGGCTTTCGCAAACGCGAAGGTTGAGACGCGAACGCGGTGAATAACTTGAGGAACCTATGCGAACGCAAGTAGGGAGTCGCGAACGCGTAAAAGGAAATGAGGACTGGGCCTGAGGATGTTTGGCCTACACGAACACGAGGCTGGGTATGCGAACGCGAAGCAGTGAGGGGGGAAAGCTTCGCGAACGCGTCGTGAGGAACACGAAACAGTGGGGACAATGTGTTTTTGGCCTTCGCGATCGCGATGGTCTTTCCGCAATCGCGAAGAAGGGCGGACCTGGGCAGTGAAGTTTTATATACGGGTTTTGGCCATTTTGCTCCACATTTCATTTTAGTTGGGCGATTTGTGGAGTTTTTGAAGAGGAGATTTCATCATCTATTTTGAGGTAAGTGATTCCCACACATTGTGAGTTTAATACATGGTTTATATATGGATTTAGACATAAAAATTGGTAGAAATTGTGGAGTTTTGGTAGGAAACCTAGAAATTGGTATTCTTGGATTTTGATCACAAAATTGGGCATGAAATAGAGAATAAATTATATATTTGAGCTCGTGCGGTTATGGGTAAAATTTATCTTCAAAAATATTCGCAATCCGGGCACGTGGGCCCAAGGATAATTTTATCAACTTTTCGAACGGAGTTGGAAATTATTATAAAATAATTAATTATGAGTATTAGAATATATTTTGATTCGGTTGCATCATATTTGACTAGGTTTGGAGTGACGGGCATCAGTTTGAAATATCGGAGCGGCTTTGGAACCGGTTATGGAATTTCGGAGCAAGGTAAGTCTCCTTTCTAACCTTGTAAGAGGGAATTAACCCCATAGGTGAACTAAATTATTATGTGATTCTATTTGTGGGGGCTACGTACACACGAGGTGACGAGAGTCCGTACGTAGCTACTAACTATGCCTATGTCCGGTAGTTTTAGGCTTACATCATGCCTTGTTGCTATTGATGTTGAATTTATGTTTATTGCTTGCCTTGAAAGAAAGCGAGATTGAGTTAGCTTATTAAACGTTTCAAAAGGAGTTGAAATTGAGGAAAAGTTGGGAACTTAAAGGTTTTCATTTGAACTTCGTATTTTTAAAAAGAATTGAGGAACACCATAATAACTTAAGAAATCTATGTGTAACCGCGTCGCATGTATGTTCCGCGAGCGGGGTAATTTCCTTAAAGAGATACAAGCTGAATTTACCTTATTTTGAAGAGAATCAAGAAAGATATATGATTTTAAATGCTAAATTTATATTTGACCGCATCGCAAGTATGATCCGCGAGCGGTGAATTTTCTTAAATTTATATTTGACCACGTCGCACGTATAATTCGCAAGATTTATGTAGAGACACTCTTATGGGATCGGGTCGTTCACCTCGGCAGGATTATGTGCCACACTCTCATGGGAGCGGGCCGTTCGCCTCGGCAGGTTAATAGATGCATCTATGGTTCGCGTCGTTCGACCCTCGGTAGTGCACAATTTACTTTTATGTTGGATCGGGCCGTACACCTCAGCATTTCCTATATATACATTATCCTCGTGGAATCGTGCATAACATTTGGCAAGCAGCTGTTGTATCTGAGGGTTTTTCCCTGATTTGAATTATGACAACCACCTCTTTGATGAGATCTACTACATCCATCTATATATATATATATATATATGCTCCGGTTACGGAGGGAACTCGCTAGTTGAGAGCTTGAGTAAATTGTAAAGAGGGAAATGGTACCACGTAATTTATACTTGTTTGTTTCATATATTTACTCTGTCTCATATTCATTCACTTCATTATTGTACCTTATATTATTGATGGCCACAGTAAGTGTCGGAGTCAACCTCTCGTCACTACTTCTTCAAGGTTAGGAGGGACACTTACTGGGTACGCGTTGATTAACATACTCATACTACACTTGCTGTACATTTTGTGCAGGTACATATATGAATAGTGGCCTTGTGGGCGCATAGGCGCGGTTATTACAGGGACTTAGGTGAGCTGCATCTTATGTATGACCCGCAGCCAGCAGAGTCTCCTTCAGAGTATTGTACTTTTTTTCCTGTCCAAATTTGTATTCCGGACAGTTATTGTATTTTATTTTAAATTTTTAGAAAAGGCTCATGCACTTGTGACACCGGGTTCCGGGATGATTATGGGATGTTCAGTATTGAAATTGGAAAAACATTGTTGTTATTCTGTAAATTTATCTTTCACTAGTTAGATTGAAGTAAATTTATGATTTCAAAAATATAAAAATGAGAATTTAATTAACCATTTAGTGTTGGCTTGCCTGATAGTGGTGTCCGGCGCCATCACGACCTTTAACGGATTTTGGGTCGTGCCAACATAGTATCAGAGCACTAGGTTCACTTAGGTCTCACGAGTCATGAGCGAGTCTAGTAGAGTGTTGCGGATCGGTACAGAGACGTCTGTACTTATCTTCGAGCGGCTACAGGGCTGTTAGGAGCATTTCCCTTCTTGATTCTTCATCGTGCGATTTGATTTCTTTGAGGCTTATGCCTTCATTTCTTTCCCATTCACTCTTATGCGACGTGAAGCGCTGGCTATAAATTGGGAACCGAGGAATTGTAAATAGTACTACAAATGTAGTGCGAGATGTTTCTCCTTGCGTAGTTGATTGGACTATTGTCGTCGCCTTGTGGAAGGATATTCTGTCATTTCAGCCCAGTAACTGTATTTCTAAGAGCTTTGAGGCTTTGCACAGGTTGCTATGATGCTCAGGAGTTGTTGTCGCACAATATTGATGTGATGGTAGGATGCTCGCCTATGTCTCGGGGCAGTGAATGACTTAGAAGGAGGTTTACTTAGTACATGGTTTCGAGATTCAGTATCTTATTTCGGCGGAGGAAAAGCATTTGGCCTATGAATGCCCAGATTTGGTTTGATGGAGTAACAAGGCTTGGTATTTTCTAGTGTGATGGAATCTTCATCCAAGGTGTGGTATCGTCGTCCTTGATTGAATGTGTTAAATTCATCGGTGTTATGATTTTCTTCGATTCGCCTTTGGGGCAAGGTAGCATATGGGTTCTGTGGTAGGATGACTACATGCCTTGAGAAAGTTTAGAGTGATTTGGGATTCATGGTGGACCGTGACTAGGTCTACGGACTTAAATTGGAGTATTGGCTGCTATATTGAGGAAGATTGGGTGTGACAGGAGGGAGTTGCTTAATATGAAGAAGGATACAACTTGACTTTGGATTGTTATGTATTTTCGCACCTTTATTTGATGTCCATGAGGATTGAACGGACCTGTACAACTGGTGAATGAGCGGGGGCTCAGGATGGGTTACTAATTTCATAGTTATTGTACCTAGTGCAATAACATTGGATGATGTCGGCATGGAATTTCCACAGGTGAGTTATCTCTTGTGAGGAGGTTAGCGGTTGCGTGGTATTGATGGGGCTGTCACGAAAGAATTCTACTGGTTATCCGGCAAGAGGTCGAGTATGTGAATGTGGTTAGTGATTCAGAGTGTTCATGAAAGGTCAAATGGAAGGATTTCGAGGAAGTTGGTGAGTTGGTTGTACAAGATCAGCTCAACGATGAAGAAAGAATCTTGGTGGGTTCTAGAGTTATGCAATGGTAGCTTCAAGCTAAGTGGGAGAGTTCCACCGCCTATGGTTAGATTGCATGGTCGGCTAATTGTGAGATTTCTGGTTATCGATATATTGGTGGGATATTATGACTAAGGAAGAGATAACATCAGCGGTAAATTAAGTAAAGGATTGAGGAATGTGTGCTATAGTAGGCCTTATTGACTAATGTTCAGGTTTTGGGGAGATTTAGGATTTATTCTTCGTGTAAAGGTGATTTACAAGGAAAGTGATTCAGTCGGGTGCTTCTTGAAAGGGCGTTCATGTGCTAGTGGAGCCTGGGAGTTGATTATATTCGGGACAAAGTCAGAGTGGGTGACTCTCAACAACGGTCCTAGTGGATTCAAAAGTTAAAGTGTGGTGCCTAAGGATTTTGAGTCCGTAGTATGGTTAAGTATTGAGTTGTTGCAGCGGATTATAAAAGTGGCTTGGAGTGTTCTATGTTATCTTCCTTATGCTGTGTATCAATGAAAGAATGTGAGAAAATAACTTCGGAATCGTAAAGGAAATATCATGATGTGTGTACCAGTTGAAGATGCGGATATGCGCACAGGGAGGGTGTGAGATGGTTCGTGGGTTTTGGGGACAATGTGGTCTCGTGAGATGGGGGTCACTCAGTATGAGTGCGGATTTAGTTCGTTATATTGATAAAGGAGTTGTTATTTCTAAGGAAGGTCCATAGTAAATTAGGAGAAGTCGGGTTCGGTTAGCAATGGTTGAATTAGCATGATGATGGCAATGATCAGCTCCTTCAGCATGCTGAGTTGTGCATGAGATTTGTGGCGGTACGTGCGAGGTTTGACGGCCGCCGTAATTGATTTTATTTGGGGTCATTCGAGCATTATGGCATGTTATATGTAGACGGATCCCGGAAGGTTATGGTGGTTTAAACCACTACTCGAGGTTTGTATTTTCTGTGGTCATGGGAATTTGGTTGTGTGCTGCAATGGTTCTCTTAAAAAGAGCTAAGTACAATATTTCTATATGATGAAGTGTTTACCCTATTAGAGGTTCCGTAGTTATGATGAAATTTTTGGTGCTCTTGCGCATTGGCACGATTAAGTGCGGTGATTAGCATGGGATTTGGAAGTTGAGGATCAAGGTTGCGGTTCGGTGTTGATAAGAATGTCACGAGCTCAAATGAGCGAGAAAGGACTCAAATGGTTAGAGTCAGCTGGCATTGTTTTTGGTGTCACCTAAGATCGGTGCCTGGTGTGAAGAGGCTTTGCATACTGAATGTGGATTCTTGCATTGCTTTACACCGTTGGTGTGGCCGATAGTATGAATGTACAGACTTGTTACATGGTGCGGAAGGTCATGAGAGCATATCCCACAGGAAGATTGTATAAATATGACATGTAGTCACTTGACTGATTGGAGATTTAAACCCAGTATAAAGAGAGTTGTAATATCGCTAATTTGAAAAATTTATGCCTGGAGGGCGCTCAGTTCATTTGGTTGTGGACTGTGGAGGTTTGTTCCTGATGTGATGGTTGTTCTTGTGTGTTATGGTAAAGAGGGTTATTATGAACCCTTGAAAGGTTTTTAGCCTAGTATGGTGCGATCAGAATTGGCTTGAGGTATGTGGATGAATTGAAATGAGAATGTGGGATCTATATCAGGCCGGATGTGTTCATTTCAGCATAACGCTCCTTATGGAGGAGTATTCGGACGTTGGATGTTATTTCGTCGTCGACTATTTCATGTAATACTATATTGTATCGTGTGAGTTGTGAAACGACTTGGTAAATTTCTTATGTGTTGGGGTTCCGCATAGCGATGGTGTTATGTGAGTAGGATGGCTCTCGAGATTCAAATCATATACCGCACCTTAGTTGTGCTTGCATTTTGTAGCGTATGGCGCTATCAGTCTCCCCAGGGATGGTATTATGCACTTAGCGTGCTTGTGGCCAATATTCGGGTAATTTGTAGTAATGAGCATTCTAGCTCGGTAAGTATCTCTTTATGTGGATTTTATGTGTGGATCGGGTGGCACGCCACCACGGGTATGTTATTCCGATCGGGTTGCACACCGCAATAGTGGGATGTTGATTATAGTCCCCTATATCTATTTTCGTGTGTTTTGTTTTCCATTTTCTGGGGAAGGTTCATAACACCTTTTCGGTTGTCTAATTAGTTGTGTGGGTTGAGTAGTCCCTTCCAGAGATTCGTTTTCCTTATGTATCACGTTCGAGTTCGTACCTTATTGGCACATTACGGCATCATATGAGACTTTTGGTCATGTCTGAGGTAGTTTGTTGTCTGAACAGCTTATACTGGGTGAGACAAGAATTTTGGGATCTGGGATCAGTGCGAACGGATTATATGAAGTATATTAAAGAGCAAATACCATTATTTGGTTTGTAATGGGGTGATGATTCTAGTCAAAGGGAGAGATTCAATGATTTGTTGACTCTGCAGTGGGTTATGAATTTTTACACATCTCTTCCATCATGGCGGTATTGCAAAAGTTGGAACAAGGCTTATATATGTCATGAGGTTCATTGCGAGCATCAAATTCGTGGAATTTCGGCTATTGTTATCAGATGATGTTATTATGGTCACGTGAACGTTGCGGTGCATGGTGTGAATTCAGCAAAGGTACGCAGTCATGTTCCGGTACATCGTGTGGTGATTGATACAGTTACCGTATGTTGGAAACAAGCCTAGGAGAAGATTTTACATGTTGGAATTTGGCTCTAATGCTAGTTTGACTAAACAAAAAGGGGAATCTTCAGATTTACTCGAGCCAGTGTGCTCAACTGAGTTGTGGTAGCATGGGTAGGTGCACGAGGTGATAATCAGTGATTTCAGACAACTCCAGAACAGTTCTTAGCACGTTCGAGGACAAACGTATGTTTAAGTGGGACAGAATGTAACTACCCAACCGGTCATTTTGAGCTTTAGCGCGTCGTTTGGCGGTTTGAGGCCTTGAGTAGCTTTACTTCAGGTATTATGACTTGTACTCGTGGTCGGCAATTTAATTTCGGGAAGTTCGGAGTTGATTTGGAAAGTAAATTCTCATTTCGAAAGCTTTAAGTTGGAAGAATTGATTAAGGTTGGATTTTTTAGTAAATGCTCTCAGAATCAAGATTTGAAGGTTCCAACAGGTTCGTATGATGAATTCGGACTTGGGCGTATATCCGGATCGGGTTTTGGATGATCCAGGAGCATTTCGGCTCCTATCGTGAAAGTTGGCATTTTGGAAGAATTTCATAAATTTAGGTTTCAATGTTATCGATGTCCGTTTGGGATTCCGAGTTTAGGAATAGCTCCGTATGGTGATTCTGGTATTGGGAGTGCGTCCAGAAGTGGATTCGAAGGTCCGTAGGTCATTTTGGAGTCATTTGGCTAATGCTAGAAATTTGAAGGTTTTAGAGAAGTTTGACCGGAAGTGGACTTTTTGATATCGGGGTCGGAATCCGATTCCGAAAGTTGGAGTAGGTCTGTAACATCAAATTTGACTTGTGTGCAAAATTTGAGGACAATCGGACGTGATTTGATAGGTTTTGGCAACGATTGTAGAAGTTGAAGTTTAAAAGTTCATTAAGTTTGAATTGGGGTGTGATTCATGATTTTGATGTTGTTTGAATGTGATTTCAGGTCTCGAGCAAGTTTGTGTTATGTTATGGGACTGGTTGGTATGATTGGACGGGGTCCAGGGGGCCTCGGATGTGTTTCGGGGTGGTTTCAGACCAAAATGGAATGATTTCCTGATGTTGTATATGGTATCTGGTTTCCTTCTTCGCGAACGCGAAGGGAGTCCCGCGTTCGTGAAGAGGAACTTTGAGGCTGCTGGGATTTGGCCTTCGCGAACGCGAAGGTTGAGACGCGAACGCAGTGAAAAACATGAGGAACCTACGCGAGCGCGAGTGGGGAGTCGCGAACGTGTAGAAGGAATGAGGACTAGACCTGAGGATGTTTGGACTATGCGAACGCGAGGCTGGTTATGCGAACGCGAAGCAGTGAAGGCAAAAAGCTTAATGAACGTGTTGTGAGGAACGCGAACACAAAGGGGAAAGTTGGGGACAACATGTCTTTGGCCTTCGCGATCGCGATGGTCTTTCCGCGATCGCGAAGAAGGGTGGACCCGGGCAGTGAAGTTTTATATATGGGATTTGGCCATTTTCCTCCACTTTTCATTTTGGTTGGGGGAGTTTTGGAGCTTTTGAAGAGGAGATTTCATCATCTATTATGAGTAAGTAATTCCCGCACATTGTGAGTTTAATACATGGTTTATATATAGATTTAGACATGAAAACTGGTAGAAATTGTGGGGATTTGGTAGGAAATCTAGAAATTGGTATTCTTGGATTTTGATCACGAAATTGGGCATGAATGGAGAATAAAGTATATATTTGAGTTCGTGGGGTTATAGGTAAAATTTATCTTTGAAAATTTTCGAATTTTGGGCACGTGGGCCCGAGGGTGATTTTTTTAACTTTTCGAACGGAGTTGTAAATTATTATAAAATGATTAATTATGAGTATTAGAGTATATTTCGATTCGATTGCGTCATATTTGACTAGGTTTGGAGCGACGGGCATCCGTTTGAATTGTCAGAGCGGATTTGGAGCCGGTTATGGAACTTCGGAGCAAGGTAAGTCTCCTTTCAAACCTTGTAAAAGGGAATTAACCCCATAGGTGAACTAAATTATAATGTGATTCTATTTGTGGGGGCTACGTACGCACGAGGTAACGAGAGTCCGTACGTAGCTACTAACTATGCCTATGTCCGGGTAGTTTTAGGCTTACATCATGCCTTGTTGCTATGGTTGTTGAATTTATGTTTATTGCTTGCCTTGAAAGGAAGCGAGATTGAGCTAGCTTATTAAACGTTTCGAAAGGAGTTGAAATTGAGGAAAAGTTGGGAACTTAAAAGTTTTCATTTGAACTTCGTACTTTTGAAAAGAATTGAGGAACACCATAATAACTTAAGAAATCTATGTGTAACCGCGTCGCATGTATGTTTCGCGAGCGGGGTAATTTCCTTACAGAACTACAAGCTGGATTTCCCTTATTTTGAAGAGAATCAAGATAGAGATATGGTTTTAAATGTTAAATTTATATTTGACCGCATCGCAAGTATGATCCGCGAGCGGGAAATTTACTTAAATTAATATTTGACTGCATCGCACGTATGATTCGCGAGCGGGGTATTTCCTTTTACCACTCTTATGGGATCGGGCCGTTCGCCTCGGCAGGATTTATGTACCACACTCTCATGGAAGCGAGTCGTTCGCCTCGGCAGGTTAATAGATGCATCTATGGTTTGTGCTGTTTGACTCTTGACAGTGCACAATTTACTTTTATGTTAGATCAGGCCGTACACCTCGGCATTTACTATATATACATTATCCTCGTGGAAACGTTCGTAACATTTGGCAAGAAGCCAATGTATCTGACTGTGTTTCCCTGATTTGAATTATGACAACCACCTCTTTGATGAGATCCACTACATCTATATATATATATATATATATATATATAT
>AWOL01S0085208.1:12553-59990 GCA_000715115.1 Nicotiana otophora
CTATATATATATATATATATATATATATATATATATGTGCTTCGGTTACGGAGGGAAGTAGCTAGTTGAGAGCTTGAGTAAATTGTAAAGAGGGAAATGGTACCACGTAATTTATACTTGCTTGTTTCATATATTTACTCTGTCTCATATTCATTCACTTCTTTACTATACCTTATACTATTGATGGCCACAGTAAGTGTCGGAGTCGACTTCTCGCCACTACTTCTTTGAGGCTAGGCGGGACACTTATTGGGTACACATTGATTTACGTATTCATACTACACTTGCTGTATGTTTTGTGCAGGTACATATATGACTAGTGGCCTTGTGGGCGTAGAGACATGGTTATTACGGGGACTTAGGTGAGCTGCATCTTATGTACGACCCGCAACTAGTAGAGTCTCCTTCAGAGTATTGTACTTCCTTTCCTGTCCAAATTTGTATTCCAGACAGTTATTGTATTTTATTTTAAATTTCTTGAAAAGGCTCATGCTCTTATGACACCGGGTTATGGGATGATTATGAGATGTTCAATACTGAAATTGGAAAAACATTGTTATTATTCTGTAAATTCATCTTTCACTAGTTAGATAGAAGTAAATTTACGATTTCGAAAATATAAAAATGAAAATTTAATTAACCATTTAGTGTTGGCTTGCCTGACAGTGGTGTCCGGCGTCATCACGACTTTTAATAAATTTTGGATCGTGACAGTATGTTCCATAGTATTTTGCGGACAACTTGTTGAACTGAGTGAAAAAGAGTGAGAATTGCCTATAAGATTGTATTTTCAAGTAAACTCAATCACCCTCTTGCAATTCCCTGTCAGATCTGTGAATCTGTGAAGGTTGACAAGAGATACCATCCTTTGTTGAACTTTGGATAGGTGAAACTTCAACAACTGTGTTTTGAATTCCCTGGTGATCAAGCTTCTATCCAAATGTTCATCTGCAGCTTCTCCAGGTAAATAAGGAAGGTGAATAGGAGGAGCTTGGCCATACAGAGCCATGTAGGGTGAAGTTTAGATTGTCGAATGGTGTGTGGTATTGTACCACCACTAAGCTAGAGGCAAGAACATAGACCAGTCTTGAGGTGAATCAGTATAATAACACCTTAGATAAGTTTCTGGGCACCTATTCAAGACTTCAGTTTGTCCATTTGACTGAGGATGGTATGTTGTAGAAGTGCTCAATGTTACCCCATATACTGAAAATAGTCCCTACCATATTTTGCTCACCAACACCGGATCCCTATCACTAACTATGTTTTCTGGCATCCCATGTAGTTTGTAAATGTTGTCAAGGAAGAGTTGAGCTATATCAGATGCTGAATATGGATAAGGTACTGCCACAAAATGTGCATGATTGGTTAATCTATCCACCACAACCCAAATTACTGACTTCCCTTTTGATTTGGGTAGACCCTCTATAAAATCCATGCTAATGCTAGTCCATGAAGCACTAGGAATTTCCAGAGGCTGCAGCATTCTCGGATATGGAGAGTTGCCATACTTACTTCTTTGGCACCTATCACATTTTTTTACATAGGAAGTTATGTCCTCCATCAAGTTTTTCCAGTAGAACAAGGAAGAGATTTTCCTGTAAGTATTGTTAATCCCCGAGTGTCCTCCATTTGGGTGATCATGCCAAATATGAATGATTTCCTTCCGTAGAGAAAGGTCATTTCCCACCATTAGCTTACCATTTTTCCTTAGCTGCTGATTATAGAATGTGTAGTTGTGGTATTCACCACCCTGAGCCTTGATCTCCTTAATTAGTTACTGAATTTACCCATCCTGCTCCCAGCTCTTCAATATAGCTTGGAATAATATCGCACCAGCTGAATTTACATGAATTGCAGCTAGTTCCCCTGAAGGTAGACTAGAAAGAGAATCAACAGCCTTATTTTCCTTGCCCTTTTTGTACTCTATCTCAAAATCAAACTGCATGATCTTGGTTATACATTTCATTTGGGTTCCTGTGTATAACTTCTGATCAAGCAGGTACTTAAGCACTCTCTGGTCAGTCCTGACCAAGAAATGTCTCCCCCTCAAGTACTATGACCATTTAGTTATTGCTAACACCAAGGCTAGTAACTCCTTCTCATAAACATACAATGACTGAATTTTTTGGGATAATCCCTTGCTGATGTAAGCTATTTGGTGACCCATTTGAATTAAAACTGCTCCAATTCCAACATCACTTGCATCAGTTTCCACTATAAATTGGTGGTCATTGCTAAGGTGTGCTAACACAGGTGCACTAATCAATGCTTTATTTCTTTCTTCGAAGGCTGTCGTTGCTTTGTCATTCCACATGAACCCATCTTTTTTCAGTAGATTAGTTAATGGTTTACTGATCATTCCATACCCTTTTATGAACCTCCGGTAGTATCCAACCAGACCCAAAAATCCACTAAACTATCTAACATTAGTAGGAATAGGCCACTCCTGCACAACTATAATCTTTTTGGGATCAGTAGCCACTCCTTCTGCGGATATGAAATGACCCAGGTATTCAATCTTCTCACAAGCAAAATAGCACTTTGATATTTTGATGAACAACTTGTTCTTCAACAGTAAGTCAAAAGTTAACCTTATTTGTTGTAAGTGCTCATCCATATCCCTGCTAAACACCAAAATATCATCAAAAAAGACAAGGATAAACTTCCTTAAATATTCCCAAAAAAGATGGTTTATAAGACCTTAAAGGCGCATTGGTAAGGCCAAAAAGCATCACCAAATACTCATAGTGTCCAACATGAGTTTGGAAAGCTGTTTTGATCACATCTACAGAACTCGAGGAGCGCGACCGACGCTCAACCGAAGCTCAACCGAGTGAACCCGACCGAGCAAGCCTATTAGATTTTCTTCTACCCAAACTCATCCATGAATAAAAAAGAGATGCACTCCATTAATCAAACACTGAAAAGATTTCATTAACAACTCTCATTGCATTTCCATTAGCAGCTTCGTTCATAATTTCCAAAATATTACAAGTTTATAGATATAATGAAAAATATGTTTGCCAAATTCCAACATTTCTAGTTCAATTCCACACATCAAATACCACCCACAACCTATCTACGGAGCCTCTAAGTACAACATAAGAGTAATATGGAAATATAGGCAACAAGGCCCCGGCTATACCTCAAAACACAAAGTACAACATCAAATGATATCAAGCCCGGAATAGAGTAGGGCTCACCAAAACCTGCTGAATAGGGAGTAACTGCTAACGAGGATCAAAGTTGCCCGTTGATGAACCACCTACATCCATCGAAGATGCAGCGCCCCTGGCAAAAGGGACGTTAGTACATATGGAATAGTACTAGTATGTAAAGCTAAATATCCTCTTTCAAAATAGAATGTCCATATAAGAAAGGAAAAACCATAGAAACAACAAGTCACAATCAACAATATCCAAATGCCTAGTTAAAACATAATAATTTTCAAAATACGGAAATAATATATATTTTTGGAAATCACAACTTTAAGTTCATTAGAAATGAGGACTTTAAACACAATAGATTTCTTTCCAAGAAATAAATAAAATGATTGGCAATCGAAGCGCGAGTTAAAATCATAAACAAGTAACACACCATTTATTCTTGAAATACTTTTCCCCAAAAAGTGCAATACATAATTTTCACTCACGAATATGTAAGAACGCAAAACACATCGAAAATACTTACAAAGCATAACATTAATTATGTCACGACCCGAAATTCCCACCTTCAGAACCGTGATGGCGCCTAACATTTCACTTGCTAGGCAAGCCATTGTTAGAATAATTTTAACCATTTTTAATAATGTAATTTAATTAATAATAAGAAAACTAATAACTGGAATAAAATCTGCAATAAAGTGAGTAAACCATAATAATAGCGATGTCTAAATTCCATCCCAGAACTGGTGTCATAAGTGCACGAGCTACTAGAATAATACAAATAAGGGTCTGAATAAAAATAAAGTTGTCTGACACAAATACACAGCTAAAATAAAGTAGATGGGGACTTTTGAGCTGCGAACGTCATGCAGCTATACCTCAAGTCTCCTGTGGATAGCTGAATCCGAGCAAATCTATTGTACGCCGCTAGGACCAACTCCGGTATCTGCACAAGAAGTGCAGAGTATAGTATGAGTACAACCGACTCCATGTACCCAGTAAAAGCCGAGTCTAACCTCGACGAAGTATTGACGAGGCTAAGGCATGTCACTTACATTAACATGTACGCAATAATAATAATAACAACAATATAGGAGAACAAGAATAGAAATTAAACCGGTAAATCATATCAACAATCAAGCCAACTCGACAGTCATAACCTATTATTACTTAAATAATTTTCCGTTGTGGCGTGCAACCCGATCCCACAATATATTCATATTCAATTCCGTTGCTACGTGCAACTCGATCCCACAATATATTTATTTTTATTTAATTCCATTGCGGCGTGCAACCCGATCCTCAATATATCTTTTCAATCAATTTTGTTGCGACGTGCAACCCGCTCCTCCAATATATTAACTTTCAATCAATGTTGTTGCATCGTACAACCCGCTCCTCCAATATATTCACTTTTATTTCTGTTGCGGTGTGCAACTCGCTCCTCAATAATATAATTTACCAATTCTTATAAAAGAAATTATTCCAATAAATATAACAATTAATATGAAATTATAAGATAACAAACATATAATAATTATAATTTATTTAGAAACAAGTGATGACAAGTAACAATTAATTGTGGAAATTAAGGAGAAAATAGGTAATTTAATATTTAATATGCGAAATGTCAAGTAATAATTAAGTCGCATAAATCAAATAAGCATGTAGCAAATATAGCATGGATTCAAGCATAATGTTGAGCAAGGAATATGAGAGAAATAATTAATATAATAATTAATTCATGATATAAAATAATTTATGATTTTCAGATACATGTGCAAACAATCAATTTGACGGCGTATAGGCACTCGTCACCTCGCCTATATGTCGTTATACATGAAATTCATGTAACAATAATTCAAGGGTTCTATTCCCTCAAGTCAAGATTAACCATGACACTTACCTCGCTTCGCAACCAAATTCAAGATTCCAATAAACCGTGGCCTCGCGAATTGATGTCCATAAGCTTCAAATCTAGTCACAAACAATTCAATATTCCCAACACGAATCGTAGGAATTAATTTCATATGCAATTACTAATTTTCTGAATAAATATATGAAATTCATTTCAAAAACCGGCAGTGGGACCCACGTCTCGAATTCCGAAAAACTTATAAAATCCGAACACCCGTTCTGATACCAGTTCAACCATAAACAATTATCGAATTCCGACATCGGATTGGCTTTCAAATCTTAAATTTTTTGTTTTTGAAAGATTTTATAAAATTCTGATTTTTCTTCCGTAAATTTACGGATTCGTGATGTAAATGAGTATGAAATCATGAAATATAACTAATTTCGGATAAAGAATATTACCCAACTCAAACTCGTGAAAAATGCCTCTGAAGTCGTCTAAAACCGAGGTCTAAAACTCTAAAATTGAACAAAACTGTCGGACTCCAGACATATATAATCTATCCAGGCAAGTCGCATCTGTGAGATGCGACTTGTCTCAAAATTTTCAAGCCGAAAATTGCGGTACCATCATTCCGTCAATCGATCATAACTTTTTGTACAAATGTCCAAATGATGAATGGTTTATCTTTCTGGAAACTAGAATCAAATAGATACAACTTTCATGTTTTGATAATTTCCATATTCCTTATAGATTGTGATATATAAGCTTCTAACGTTAGCCCTGTGCATCAGAAATATCTGGCGATGCACACTGCCAGGCAAACAAAAACTGCATTACCAGCCTTTAGTCAATCGATCATAACTTTCTGTACAAATATACCAATGATGAACGGGTTATCTTTTGGGAAACTAGAATCAAAGGGCTACAAAACTTTCATATTTTTGATAAATTCCAGATTTCTAATAGATTACGAGATATAAGCTTCCAAAGTCAGCCCTGTGCATCAGAAATTTCTGGCGATGCACACTGCCAGGCAAACAAAAATTGCATTACCAGCCTTCAGTCAATCGATAATATCTTTCTGTACAAATGTCCAAATGATGAATGGTTTATCTTTCTGGAATCTAGAATTAACGAGCTACAACTTTTATGTTTTGATAAATTCCAGATTTCTTATAGATTGCGAGATATAAGCTTCCAAAATCAGTTCTGTGCATCAAAAATTCGCACACTACTCTCAAAAACCAGCAGTTAAAAATGAACTAAAAATGGTCCGAAACCACTCCAAAACTCAGCCGAGCCCCTCAGGACCCCGTCCGAACACACCAACAAGTTTCAAAACATATTATGGACCTACTTGAGGTCTCAAATCACACATAACAACGGCGAAGCTACAAATCGTGAGTTGCTTCAGACTTATGAGTTTATGAAATTTTCAATTCTATAACTCGTGCCGAAACATGCCAAATCAATTCGGAATGAACTCAAATTTTGCATGCACGTCATAAATAAAATAATGAAGCTGTTCTAATTTTCAGAATCGAATTTCGATCCCGATATCAATAAAGTCAACTCCCGGTCAAACTTTTCAAAAATCTCCTATTTTTCAACTTTCGCCAAAATGCGCTGAATTGTTCTACGGACTTCCAAATCTAAATCCGAACATGCACCTAAGCCCAAAATTACCATACGAAACTATTGAAATCATCAAAATTCAATTCCAAGGCCATTTTCTCAAAAGTCAAATCTCCGTTCAAACTTTAGAAATTCAAGCTTTTAAAATCAAACCTTTTATGTTTTTTCAAAAACTAACGGAAAACGTGCCTACGTACCTCACAATAACTTCAAATTTTGTACATAAATCATAAATATTGTTACAAAGCTCATAGAACTCTCGGATTCTAAATCGGGACCCGGTATCAACAAAAACCCAATTATGACCAAATTTAAGAATTCTTAAACCTTTAAATTTCTATTTTTCGTTAAATGCCGATAATTTGAGCTAGGGGAATTCGAATTCGATTTCGGGCATACGCACAAGTTCCAAATTAGGATACAGACCTACTAGAACTATCAAAATATTGATCCGGGTCCGTTGGCTCAAAACATTGACCGAAGTCAACTCAATTAAGTTTTAAAGCTCTATTTCACATTTTAATCAATTGTTTATATAAAAACTTTTCGAAAAAATTTACGGACTGTGTACGCAAGTCGAGGAATGCTGAATAATGCTTTTCAAAATCTTAGAATACAGAAATAAATATTTAAAATTAAAGATGATATATTGGGTCATCACAAGTTAAAACAGCCAAATGTCCAGATGCGACTTGTCTCAAAAATATCAAGCCACAAATTGCGGTACCGACCTTCAGTCAATCGATCATAACTTTATGTACAAATGTCTAAATGAAAAATGGTTTATTTTTCTGAAATCTAGAATCAAAGGGCTACAACTTTCATGTTTTGATAATTTCTAGATTCCTTGTAGATTGCGAGACATAAGCTTCCAACATCAGCCTTGTGCATCAGAAATTTCTGGCGACGCACACTGCCAGGAAAACAAAAACGGCATTACCAGCCTTCAGTCAATCGATCATAACTATTGTACAAATACCCAAATAATGAATGGTTTATCATTCGGGAAACTAGAATTCAAGGGCTACAACTTTTGTGTTTTGATAACTTCCAGATTCTTTATAGATTACGAGATAAAAGTTTCCAAAGTCAGCCCTGTGCATCAGAAATTTCGCACACTGCTGTCAAATATCAGCAGTTAAAAATGACCTACAAATGGTCCGAAACCACTCTGAAACTCTCGAGCCCCTCGGGACCCTGTCCGAACACACCAACAAGTCTCAAAACATATTATGGACCTACTCGAGGTCTCAAATCACACATAACAACGGTGAAGCTACAAATTGCGCGTCGATTCAGACTTATGAGTTTATGAAATTTTCAATTCTATAACTCGAGCCGAAACATGCCAAATCAATTTGGAATGAACTCAGATTTTGCATGCAAATCATAAATAAAATAATGAAATTGTTCTAATTTCCAGAATCGAATTCCGGCCCCGATATCAGTAAAGTCAACTCCCGGTCAAACTTTCCAAAAATCTCCTATTTTTCAACTTTCTCCAAAATGCGCTGAATTGTCCTACAGACTTCCAAATCTAAGTCCGAACATGCACCTAAGCCCGAAATCACCACATGAAGCTATTGGAATTATCAAAATTAAATTCTAAGATCATTTGCTCAAAAGTCAAATTTTCGGTCAAACTTTAGAAATTCAAGCTTTATAAAATCAAACCTTTTATTGTTTTTCAAAAACTAACGAAAAACATGCCTACGTACCTCAGAATAACTTCAAATTTTGTACATAAGTCATAAATATTGTTACAAAGCTCATAGAACTTTCAGAATCTAAATCGGGACCCGGTATCAATAAAAATCCAATTATGACCAAATTTAGGAATTCTTAAACCTTTAAATTTCTATTTTTCGTTAAATGCCGATAAATTGAGCTAGGGGCCTTCGAATTCGATTTCGGGCATACACATAAGTTCCAAATTAGGATACAGACCTAATGGAACTGTCAAAATATTGATTCGGGTCCGTTGGCTCAAAACGTTGACCGAAGTTAACTTAATTGAGTTTTAAAGCTCTATTTCATATTTTAATCAATTTTTCATATAAAAACTTTCCGAAATAATTTACGGACTGCGCACGCAAGTCGAAAAATATTGAATTAGTGCTTTTCTAGCTCTCAGAACATAGAAATGAATATTTAAAATTAAAGATGACATATTGGGTCATCACATTCTCCACCTCTAAAACAAACGTTCGTTCTCGAACGGAATTAGAAAAATACCTGAGCTGGTGAAAAGGTGGGAATATCTACTTCGCGTGTCCGGCTCGGACTCCCAGGTCGCTACCGCAATTGGCTGACCTTTCCATTGCACCCAAACTGAGGGATAACATTTAGACCTTAACTGTCGGACCTGCCGGGCTAGGATAGCTACCAGCTCCTCCTCATAAGTCGAATCTTTGTCCAATTGGATTGAGCTGAAATCTAACACATGGACAAATCACCATGATGTTTCTGGAGCATAGATACATGTAACACTGGATGAATTGCTGATAAACTAGGTGGTAATGCAAGCTTGTAGGCTACTTCGCCCACCCTTTCAAGAATTTCAAAGGGTCCAACATACCTAGGGCTCAACTTGCTCTTCTTTCCGAATTTTATTCCAGCTTTCATAGGTGAAACAAGAGCAATACTCTTTCTCCAACCATGAATGCAATATCACGAACTTTACGGTTGGAATAACTCTTTTGCCTAGACTGAGTTATGCAAAGTCGATCCTGAATAATCTTGACCTTATCCAAGGCATCCCGTTCCAAATCGGTACCAAACAACCGAGTTTCTCCCGGTTCAAACCAGCCAACTGGCGAACACCATCGCCTCCCATATAATGCTTCATATGGAGCCATCCGAATGCTCGACTGGTAGCTGTTATTATAGAAAAACTCCGCAAGTGGCAAGAACTAGTCCCAAGAACCTCCAAAGTCTATAACACAAGCGCGAAACATATCTTCCAATATCTGAATAATGTGCTCGGATTGTCCGTCTGTCTGTGGATGAAATGTTGTACTCAACTCAACCCGCATGCCTAACTCACGCTGCATAGCCCTCCAGTAGTGTGAGGTAAATTGCGTACCTCGATCTCAGATAATAGACATGGGCACACCGTGAAGGTGAACAATCTCATGAATGTAAATTTCAGCTAACCGCTCTGAAGAATAAGTAACTGCCACTGGAATGAAATGTGCTGACTTGGTCAACCTATCCACAATGACCCAAACTGTGTCAATTTTTCTCTGAGTCCGTGGGAGCCCAACAACAAAATCCATGGTGATACGCTCCAACTTTCACTCAGGAATTTCTAACTTCTGAAGAAAACCACCAGGTCCCTGATGCTCGTACTTAACTTGCTCACAATTCAAACACCGAGCTACATATGCAACTATATCCTTTTTCATTCTTCTCCACCAATAATGTTTCCGCAAATCTCGATACATTTTGGTGGCACCCGAATGAATAGAAAACCAGGAACTGTGGGCATCTTCAAGAATTAATTCACGAAGCCCATCCACATTAGGAACACAAATACGACCCTGCATTCGCAGAACTCCATCATCTCCCACAGCAACCTGCTTGGCACCACCGTGCCGCACCGTGTCCTTAAGGACAAGCAAATGAGGATCATCATATTGTCGCTCTTTGATGTGCTCATATAAAGAAGACCGAGCGATTGTGCAAGCTAGAACTCGACTGGGCTCCGAAACATCTAACCTCACACACCTATTGGCCAAAGTCTGAATATCTACAGCTAGCAGCCTCTCATCAACTGGAATATACGCAAGGCTGCCCATACTCACAACCTTTCTACTCAAAGCATTGGCCACCATATTGGCCTTTCCTGGGTGATACAAAATAGTGAGATCATATACTTTCAACAGCTCCAACTATCTTCTCTGCCTCTAATTGAGATATTTTTGTTTGAATAGATACTGTAGACTACGATGATATGTGAATACTTCACATGACACGCCGTAAAGGTAGTGCCTCCAAATCTTTAGCGCATGAACAATGCCTGCCAATTATAAGTCATGAACAGGATAATTCTTCTCATGAACTTTCAACTGCCGCGACACATATGCAATCACCCTGCCATCTTGCATCAATACTATACCGATTCCAATACGAGATGCATCACAATACACCATGTACGATCCTGAACCTATGGGCAACACCAACACTGGCGCCGTAGTCAAAGCAGTCTTGAGCTTCTGAAATCTCAACTCACACTCGTCTGACCATCTGAATGGAGCACCCTTCTAGGTCAGTCTGGTCAATGGGTTTGCTATAGATGAAAACCCTTCCATGAAGCGGCGATAATAACCTGCCAAACCCAGAAAACTTGGAATCTTTGCAGCTGAAGTAGGTCTAGGCCAGTTCTGAACTGCCTCAATCTTCTTAGGGTCCACTTTTATGCCTCTTGGCAATACAACATGCCCCAAAAAGGCAACTGACTCTAACCAAAACTCGCATTTTGAAAATTTGGCATATAATTGATTATCCCTCAAAGTCTGAAGCATAATCCAAAGATTTTGCTCATGCTCCTCTCGACTACTTGAGTAAATCAAGATGTCATCAATGAATACAACCACAAAGGAATCCAGATAAGGCTTGAACACCTGGTTCATCTGTAATAACCCAGCTGGTCGTTTTGAGCATTTACGCTCCTTTCAACTATTTGAAGTCTTGAATAACTTCCTACCAGGTATTATGACTTATGTGAATTGTCAGTTTTGGTTTTAAGGTATTTCAGAGTTAGCTTGGAAGGATGAATTTTCATGTTGGAAGCTTAAGTTGAAATAGTTGACCGGATATTGACTTATGAGTAAACGACTTCAGAATTTAATTTTGATGAGTCCAATAGCTCCGTATGGTGATTTTGGACTTAGAAGCATGTCCAGAAAATTATTTGGAAGTCCGTAGTGGAATTAGGCTTAATATGCCGAACATTTAATTTTGGAAAGTTTGACCGGGGTTGAATTTTTGATATCGAGGTCAAAATATTTTTCTGAAAATTTAAATAGCTTCATTATGTTATTTATGACTTGTGTGCAAAATTTAAAGTCAATCCGGATTGATTTGTTATGTTTTGGCACAAGATATAGAATTTAAAAGTTCAAAGTTCATAGATTTTGATTTGAGATGCGATTCATCGTTTTGATGTTGTTTGATATGATTTGAGGCATCGAGTAGGTCCGTGTTATGTTATGGAACTTGTTGGTATGTTCAGACGGGGTCCTGAGGGCCTCGAGTGATTTTCGGATGCTTAACGGATCGAATTTAGATTTGGAGGAGGAGCTGAAGCAGCTGGGCTGCTGGTGTGAACGCACCTGCGCGAAAAAAGGCCGCAGGTGCGAGCTAGCAGATGCGAGGAATGATTCGCAGAAGCGAAAATGCATGGGCTGTCCAGGCACCGCGGGTGCAAAAAGAATCACCGCGGGTGCGAAAATAGTCATCGCGGTTGCGAAGTCCGCAGGTGCGAAGAAATCACCGCGGATGCGAATACCGCAGGTGCGAAGAAATCACTGCGAATGCGAAGACCGCAGGTGCGAAGAAATCACCGCGGATGCGAAAATCCTGGAGAGAATGTTAAAAACAGAGGGGGTTGCGAGTTTTGCCATTTTTGGACCTTCAAGCACGGTTTTTGGGGCAATTTTGAGAGAGAATTCAAGGAAAACTTGAGGTAAGTCACTTGTGATCATTTCTACTCCATAATATTGAATTATTATTGAATAATCCGACTAGATTACATATTTTTGAAGTGTAAATCGGGGGTTTGAACTTAAGGATTTGAAAATAAAATTTGAAGATTTGGAGGTTGAGTTGAGGTCGGATTTTGGTAAAATTAGTATGGTTAGTCTCGTGGTTGAATGGGCTTCCGGATTTTATAACTTTTATCGGATTCCGAGATGTGGGCCCCACAGGTGATTTTTGGGGCGTAATTTCGGATTTTTGGAAAATATTAGTGTTTTGATATGGAATTCATTCCTATAATTTTTGTGGGCTGAATCAAATTAATTGTGACTAGATTTTGGCCGTTTGGAAGTCGATACGCGCAGAATGGAATTTCTGGAGCATTGCTTAGCTTGCTCGACATTGGATTTTGCTTGTTCGAGGTAAGTAACTCTTCTAATCTTGGAGTTGAGGGTATGAACCCTGAATATATGTAGTTTGTGAATTGTTGGGAGGTGACGCACGCGCTAGGTGACGGGCGTGCACTATAGAAATTGTGATATAATTGTTTCTGTGGAATTTTGTAGTTAAATGATCTTGGCACTTTCCATGCGGTTTTATGAGTTAAAGAAATAGAGCTGAAAAGCATATTAAAAATCATGTTGAGGCTATGTGCCAGTATTATTGGGACCCACAGAGGTCATATTATTGTGAATTATTTATTTTAAATTGAAAATTTATACTCAGTCATATTCATGTCATTACATAGCATATCTCAGTCTCTGTTATTATTTATTGATACATCATATCATCATTTTGGGTTGTTCTCATGACATTGTGAGCCCATAAGAGAGAGAGACTGGAGATATTGATGATTGAGGGAGGCCGGGGGCCTGATTGTGAGGATATTTTTGGGATCGGGCTGCACGCCGCAGCAGGCCATGTTGGCTTTATATATATTATACTATTGCACGTGAGTTGGTCGTGCAGATCTATATATTATTCTATTGCACGTGAGTTGGCCGTGCGGATCTATATGTTATACTATTGCACGTGAGTTGGCCGTGCAGATCCAGATATTATTATAGCACGTGAGTTGGCCGTGTGGATCCAGATATTATTATAGCACGTGAGTTGGCCGTGCGGATCCAGATATTATTATAGCACGTGAGCTGTCCGTGCAACACGTGAGTTGTCCGTGCAGATCCAGATATAATATTATAGCACGTGAGTTGTCCGTGCTTATAGTGCTTGGGCTGTACGAGCCCCTCATGAGTATATACACCCCCAGTGAGCGCAGACGACTATAAACAGGGATCGGGTTGCACGCCGCAGCAGGTATTGTATAGCGCTGAGTGATTGAGTGTGTTGAGAACAGTGAGATAGAATGCGAGATAATGAGATTGAGTACTCTGAGAGTGCGAGTACATGAGTGCAATCTCTGAGATAAATTGCATTGACATGCACACATGACATATATGCATAGAGATGTATTTTCCTCATATTGTACGGTATCACATTATTCATGATTTCTCTCACATGTTGACAGATGGGCATAGTGATGCATTTGTTTTACACTGATTATCTGGGAAAGAAAATGAGATATTTTATTTATCATTAAAAGGATTTTTGAAAAATTACTATTTTCAAAATTATTCATATTTTTGGTAATCTTCGGTATATGATTCGGGTTTTCATTAATGTACTTGAAAGGCAGAACTACTTTCAGAAATCATGATTTAGCTGAGCCTTTATTCTTGAGTTACTTCTGGTATTACTTGTTTAATATTGTTATGAACTATTGTTGGTTATGGAAGTTGGACTCTGACCTTGGTAGAAGCTCGTCACTACTTTCAACCTACAGCTAGGTTTGTTACTTACTCAGTACATGGATCGATTGTACTGATACTATACTTCTGCACATTACGTGCAGATATTAGTTGTCGTTGTTGCTATGCGCGATGGTTGCGGGATCTGAAGATGTACCTGCGTTCCTGTTATAGCTGCCTCTTGTTCAGGGTAGCCTTAGATTTATAAAAGCTCTGTTTATGTATTATTCAAACAGACTATGTATTATTTCATTTCCACTTACTCTATTCTTAAAAGGTCATGATTTGTACTACCAGTTCTTGGGGATTGTATAAGATCAGGATCTTTATTCACTTAAATTGCTTTAATAATTATTGTTGAAATTGGTTAGTTGAAAATTGGCTTACCTAACGGGATGGGTTAGGTGCCATCATGACTAGTTGGATTTTGGGTCGTGACATCGCTAAAAATTCATAATGTCCATATCGAGTCCGCAAAGCTGTCTTAGGGACATCAGATGCCCTAATCTTCAACTGATGATAGCCAGACCTCAAGTCAATCTTTAAAAATACCTTGGCACCCTGAAGCTGATCGAATAAGTCATCAATTCTTGGCAACAGATATTTATTCTTGATAGTATCCTTGTTCAACTGCCGATAATCTATACACATCCGCATTGAACCATTTTTCTTCTTCACAAACAACGCTGGTGCACCCCAGGGCGAGACAATAGGTCTAATAAATCCCTGATCAAGCAAGTCTTGTAACTGCTCCTTCAATTCTTTCAACTCCGGCGGGGCCATACGATATGGTGGAATAGAAATGGGCTGAGTGCCCGGAGCCAAATCAATATAGAAGTCAATATCTCTATTGGGTGACATCCCCAACAAATCTGCAGGAAATACTTCTGGAAATTCATGAACAATTGGTACTGAGTGCATAGAAGGAACATCTGCACTGGGATCGTAAATATAAACCAAATAGGCTAGACATCCCTTCTCGACCATACGCCGAGCCTTCATATAAGAAATAACCCTGCTGGTAAAATGACCAGGAGTTCCTTTCCACTCTAAGCGAGGTAACCCCGGCATGGCTAAGGTCACCGTCTTGGCATGACAATCCAATATAGCATGATAAGGTGACAGCCAATCCATACCCAGTATGACGTCAAAATCTACCATGTCGAGAAGTAGAAGATCCACACTAGTCTCAAGACTCCTAATAGTAACCACACACGAACGATAGAAATGATCTACCACAACAGAATCTCCCACCGGTGTGGACATATATATAGACGCACTCAGAGAATCACGATGCACAACCATATATGAAGCATAGTAGGAGGACACATAGTAGTAAGTAGATCCTGGATCAAATAGAACTGAGGCATCTCTATGGCAAATTGGAACCATACATGTGATCACGACGTCAGATGACTCGGCCTCATGCCTAGATGGGAAAGCATAAAATTGGGGTTGGGGCCCACCAGTCTGAACTACATCTCTGGGATAGGCTGTAGCTTGCTGGCCTCCACCACTAACAGTATGACCTTTACCTTTAGCAGTCTGACCTCCATCTCTAACAGTCTGAGCCCTGCCCCTAGCTGGTCGGGCGGGGCGGTGGAGCAACCGGTACCGGTATGATGGCATGGGAATTCTGTTGAGATCTGTTGCTCAACAACCTAGGGTAATGCCTCCTGATGTGACCAATGTTCCCACACTCACAACACATATGCTATTTTCGTGGCTGCTGAAGCTGACCCGAACGGGTCGGATAGACGCCATCATGACTCTAGAGTGGTGGTGCACTAATAGGAGATGAATGTGCACTGAATGCTGGCTGTCCATGGTAAGGAACATAAGGACCTTGACTCCCTGAAGCATAGTGAGAAGTCTGAAGTGCTGAATAAATGGCCTGGGAAGATGACCCCTACCATAAGTACTCCTGCCTCCATATGAGGCGCCTCTGAAATTACCGGAATGACGGGGCCTCTTATCTGACACTGGCCCTCTCTCATGCGAAAGAACCATATCGATCCACCTGGCAACATTAGCAGCCGTCTGAAAATAAATCTCACTCCCAGTCTACTTTACCATCTATAGCTTGATAGGTTGAACGAGTCCATCAATGAACCTCCTCGCCCTCGCTCTTTCTCTCTCTCGAAAGGAAGCAGAAGAAGAGCATGCCAGGCTAGATCTACAAAACGGGTCTCATACTGAGTGACTGACATACTGCCCTGCTGGAGATGCTCAAACTGCTTGCGGTAATTCTACCTCAGTGTGATCGGAAGGAACTTCTCTAGAAATAGCTGCGAGAACTGCTCCCAGGTAAGTACAGGAGAACCAACTGGTCTAGTAAATACATAATATTTCCACCACCTCTTGGCGGAACCTGTCATCTGAAACACAACAAAATCAACCCCATTGCTTTCGATTATCCCCATGTTCTACAATACTTCATAGCAGCGGTCAAGAAAATCATGTGGGTCCTTAGACGATGTACCACTGAAATTGATTGGAAATAGCTTGGTAAACTTGCCCAACCTCAACAAATCCTCAGAAGACAAAACAAGGCCTATCATCATTATGTGCTACAACAACTGGTTGAACTGCCCCAACTGGATGGGCTACTGGAGCATGATACTGGGGAGTTGTCTGCCCCGGAGCGGGAGTAGTGGTAGTTTGTGCTCCCCCCAGCCTGTGAGACGGCTGGTGCCACTGGAAATGTACCATGTTTTGGCCACACCCTCCATAAGACTCACCAAACGGACTAGAGCGTCCTGAAGTACTGTAGTAGCTATGAATCCTTCCGGAACCTGAACTGGTCCAACAAGTACCGTCTGAGCTTGAACCTCCGCTTTTAAATCCACTCGAGGTTCTACAACAGGTGCTGCTGCTCGAGCTCTAGATCGAGCTCTGCCTCGGCCTCTACCTCGACCTCTGGCGCGACCTCAGCCTCAGCCTCTGTCCCTAGTCGTAGCTATCACTGGGGGCTCTGGCTCCTGTCCAGCTATAGATGCAGTGCGTGTTCTCGCCATCTGCGAAAGGACAAGAATAGAAGAGTTCAATCCTCAATGATAGAACAAAATCGCATGACATAGTAGAATAGAAGTGAAATTATTCCTAAATTCTATAGCCTATGGAAGATAAGTACAGACGTCTCTGTACCGATCCTTCAGACTCTACTAAACTTGCTCGTGACTCATGAGACCTATGTAATCTAGTGCTCTGATACCAACTTGTCACGACCCAAAATTTCCACATTCGGGATCGTGATGGCGCCTAGCATTCACGCCAAGCGTTAGAATAATTTTAACTATTTTGTTAACAATTTAATTTAATTAATAATAAAGAAACTAATAACTGGAATAAAATCTGAAATAAAGTGAGTAAACCATAATAATAGCGATGTCTAAACACCATCCCAGAACTGGTGTCACAAGTGCACGAGCTACTAGAATAGTATAAATAAGGGTCTGAATGAAAATAAAGTTGTCTGATAGAAATACACAGCGAAAATAAAGTAGATGGGGGACTTCAGAGCTGCGAACACTGTGCAGTTATACCTCAAGTTTCCTGTGGATAGTTGATTCCGAGAAAATCTACTGTACGTAGCTGGGACCAACTCCAGTATCTCCACAAGAAGTGCAGAGTGTAGTATGAGTACAACCGACCCCATATACCCAGTAAGTGTCGAGCCTATCCTCGATGAAGTAGTGATGAGGCTAAGGCAGGTCACTTACATTAACCTGTACGCAATAATAATAATACAACAATATAGGAGAACAATAATAGAAATTAAATCGGTAAATCATATCAACAATCAAGCCAACTCGGCAGTCATAATCAATTATTACTTAAATCACTTTCCGTTGCGGCGTGCAACCCGATCCCAAATATATTCATATTCAATTCCGTTGTTGCGTGCAATCTGATCCCACAATATATTCATTTTTATTTAATTTCGTTGCGGCATGCAACCCGATCCTCAATATATCTTTTCAATCAATTCTGTTGCGGCTTGCAACCTGCTCCTCTAATATATTCACTTTCAATTTATTCTGTTGCAGCATGCAATCCGCTCCTCCAATATATTTACTTTCATTTCTATTGCGGCATGCAACCCGCTCCTCGATAATATAATTTACCAATTTTTATAAAAGAAAATATTCTAATAAATGCAATTATTAATATGAAATTATAAGACAACAAGCATATAATAATTGTGATTTATTTAGAAACAAGTGATGACAAGTAACAAGTAATTATGAAAATTAAGGAGGAAATAGGCAGTTTAATATTTAGTAGGCTAAATGTCAAGTAACAATTAAGTCACATAAATCAATTAAGCATGTAGCAAATATAGCATGGATTCAAGGCATAATATTGAGCAAGGAATATGAGAGAAATAATTAATATAATAATTAATTCATGATTTAAAATAATTTATGATTTCCAGATAAATGTGCAAACAATCAATTTGACGACGTATAGACACTCGTCACCTGGCCTATACGTCGTTACACTTGAAATTCACGTAACAATAATTCAAGGGCTATATTCCCTCAAGTCAAAGTTAACCACGATACTTACCTCGCTTCGCAACCAAATTCAAGATTTCAATAAATCTTTGCCTTGAAAATTGATGTCCAAAAGCTTCAAATCTAGTCACAAACAATTCAATATTCGCAACACGAATCGTAGGAATTAATTCCATATGAAATTACTAATTTTTCGAATTAAAATCCAAAATTCATTCCAAAAACTGATTGTGGGACCCACATCTCGAATTCCGAAAAAACTTACGAAATCTGAACTCCTGTTCCGAAACGAGTTCAACCATACAAAAATTTTCGAATTCCGATTTCAGATTGGCTTTCAAATCTTAAATTTTCGTTTTTGGAAGATTTTATAAAAATATAATTTTCTTCCATAAATTCACGGATTCATGTAAAGACCCGGCATGTCGTTTTGAACATTTACGCTCCTTCCAACTATTTGAAGTCTTGATTAGCTTCATATAATGTATTATGACGTGTCTGAATCGTCGGTTTTGATTTTTAGGTGTTTCAAGATTAGTTCGGAAGAATAACTTCCATGTTAGAAGCCTTAAGTTGAAAAGAGTTGATCGGAGTTTGACTTTTGAGCAAACGACTCCGAAATAGGATTTTTATAATGTCAATAGCTTCGTATAGTGATTTCAGACTTAAGGCGTATGTCCGGATTTGGATTTGAAAGTTCGTAGGACAATTCGACGCATTTTGGTGAAAGTTGGAAAATGAAAGATTTTAAGACAAATGTCGACTAGGAGTTGACCTTGATGTATCGGGCTTGGACTTCGATTCAAAAAATTGGAATAGTTTCGTTATGTCATTTACGACTTGTGTGCAAATTTTGAGGTCATTCCGGATCGATTTGTTATGTTTGGGCACAAGACCTAACTTAGGACGAGAGTTTATACATATATATAAGGAGTTATGTGATGTACACCCTATAAAATGAAAGACCTTCGAGTCCAGTTTCCAACGCTTCAAACCGTTCATCATTTGGACATTTCTACAAGAAGTTATGACCAAGTTACCAAAAGGCTGGCAGAGGAGACTGCGAATGTGAAGCATCCGGGGCATCCGAAAGAAGGGCTGGCCATGAAGTGCTGCCATAGCATCCGGGGAAGTATCCAAAACCCCAAATATTTGGGCCTATAGATACAATTTTGGGGTTCATTTTCCCCACTTCATTTGGACGAATTTATGAGCTCTTCTCCACTCTATCAAGACAACCATCTCCTCTCTACTTCAAGGCAAGCAATCCTCATTATCTTGATGTGAAATTCCATTATTTCTACACTAGTATTGAGGAAATCTACATATAAAATTCTTAGATCTCCAAGAAATTTCTTCAAGAACTCAAAGGAGGGTTTTGCAATATTTCTTCCAAAAAGGTAATCCTACACCCTTAGACTTATATGTACGGATTTATTATGGGAATATGAGTATGAATTAAGTATTGTAACTCATGGTATGGTGATTGGAAGCCATAAATTCACATACTAAATGAATACCCATTGTAGAGATTGTAAAATGAATTAATTGATAAGATTTGTGGGTTGGGAGTGAATTGTTAGGCATGCATGTGCTAAAGGAAGTTGTGGATGGACTAGAGACGATTGTGAGGTGAATCATTTGTGTGGAAGGTGGTTGTTAGGTGAAGAAATTCTATTGAAGGAGGTTGTAGAGAATTATGCACTCTAGTTGTTTGACAAAATGCCTAAATTACAAAAAATCTAGAAATTTGTTACTAATATTGGTGCAATTATGTTTCATTGTTGTAGATTGAAATTTGTTTAGTGTGGTGGACCATCGTAGTATTATTAAGGGACCAATTTCATATTTGAGCCGTCCGGAGGTGGCTTCACTGGCGAAGATCACTTAAAGCATTGACTTAGTTTCGTCGAGGTAAGTATCTTGCCTAACCTTGAGTGGGGGAAATTCCCCTTAGGCATTGAGTCTTATGTGGAAATTGTGTGATTGAAAATGATGCACGCGAGTTGACAAGTACGTACTTGGTTTATATGTGCAAATTATATCAGTTTAAATTTATAGACACCCTTATGTATTAAATTGGAAATTATTGGCACTTATTAAATCCTCTATTTATCATGCCTAGATCCTTGTTTGTTGAAACTGTTTTTATATGACGATTTGGTGTGATTGCCACCTTGAATTTATGTAAAATATTATTTTGTTGAGTTGTTCACTCCCGGATATTTTTGTTAAGATTTTGTGCACATTATGGTCGAGCCATGCGCCCCTTATTGTGAAAAGTAATGTATTGTTGATTTCTGTGGCAAGTTGTAATATTTGAATACTTGATGTGCAATCTCTGATAAGTTGTAATATTTTAGCACTTGATGTGCAATCTCGTATAAGTTATAATATTTGAGCACTTGATGTGCAATCTATGACATGCTGTAATATTTGAGCACTTGAGATGCAATTTATGAGATGTTGTAATATTGGCACATGATATTGTTGGGAGGTTTGTTCGGGGTGTTTGCACGAGGTGTCTGCCGTGCTATTATTACTATTGACTTATGCACATGCGGCGTGACAAGACGGGCTATATATATATGTGGGTTTGCGCATGTGGCGAGACAAGGTGGGAATATTGTTATGCGCGTGCGGTGAGACAAGGCGGGCAATTTACTTTATTATTGTGCACGTGGCGAGACAAGGTGGGCTATGTCGGGAATTGAATTGTGATGACTTGTGATGGCCTGGGGGCATTATTGTTCTTGCATATTTACTTTGGGACTACGAAGCGGTACCTCGGGAGATCCTCCTATCTTGCATATTTACTTTTGGGACTACAAGGCGGTACCTCGGGAGATCCCTTGTTCAACATTTACTTTTGGGACTACGAGACGGTATCTCAGGAATTCCCTTTTGTTGACATCTCTCTATGGTTGCACTCGTCCTTGGTTATTTTATATTTTCGTGATAGGTAAATCCTTGTGACCTTTCGTGATGTATTATTTGATTTTACTATATGTTTGTACTCCCTGTTATATTGTGTTGGCTTGGGCTTTTAGTATGAGACTCTCAAGATTTATATTCCTGGTTTTTACCGATTTTCGATGACTGAGTTGTTTTAAATAAAATAAGTTACTATTATGCTTTAAATTGATAAGTTTTACATCCAAATCAGTAGATTATCTGATATTTTATTTAAATTGAAATGTCATTTTTCTTCACTCAAACTATTTCTAAAATAAACTCATTTCTTTGTTGAATTTTTACTTAGTTTAAAAATTGTAACCTTACTTTATTGAAAATAAATTAATCGTGCCGATTTTATGTATTGACATATTTGTCACAAGAGTTGTCCGTCCGGTTGTGATAGAGATATGGGCACGAGGTGCCGTGAGAATATGAAAAGAGGGCTAAGAACCGTATGTTATGATTGTAATATGAGATATTTATTTGAAAGAGTTTTATATTCGAAGGATAATTATTTGAAGAACTATATTTGGAGGGGTATTTATTCGAAGGAATTATACGTGAAAGACTTGTCTAATTGGTTGTACTTGTGTTTTATTATTCGTCTGAGTAATAATTATGGTGTTCTTGCTGCTTTACTGTTTATATCACTAGTTGATTATTGTTGCTATCACTGCTATTTATTTTCGATTATTTTGTATGGTACAAGTTATTTGACTAGTGAGCGTCTTGACTGTACCTCGTCCCTACTCCACTGAGGTTAGTCTTGATACTGACTAGATACCGACTTTGGTGTACTCATACTACACTTCTTCACATTCTTTTTGTGTAGAGCCAGGTAATGTGGAGTCAGTTGACTGCTCGCTAGCAGTACGGAACGTGCTGTGGAGACTCAAGGTAAACCTGTTCCTGCGTTCACAGGCTTTGAAGTCACCTTCTGATATTGTATTTGCACTGTTTATGTCTACTTCAAAATAGTTGTATTTATAGGCTTCTAGTAACTCAGTAGCTCTTATGACTTGTACTACCGGATTTTGGGATTGCGAATATTGTATAGAGATTTCTACTTCGCATTTGTCAGTCGTTATTTAATATTGTTATTATTTCGGTGAACGTTAGGCTTACCTAGTTCCTAAGATTAGGTGCCATCACGACATTCTACGGAGGGAGATTTGGGTCGTGACAAGTTGGTATCCGAGCTCTAGGTTCATAGGTGCTACGAATCATAAGCGAGTTTAGTAGAGTCTTGCGAATCGGTACGGAGACGTCTGTACTTATCTTCGAGAGGCTGCCTGACTATTAGGACAGTTTCACTTCTTTCATTCCTATCGTGCGAGTTTATTGATATCGGAGTTTGAGTTTTACCATACTATACTCTCACAGATGGTGAGGACACGAGCTGCAGTTACTGATGACGCTGCTCCCTGAGTAGCTAACGCTAGAGGCAGAGGCCGAAGGGGAGCACGTCCGCAGCTAGGGCAACTACAAGAGCAGCAAATTTTTGAGATGTTCCTGAGAGAATTTGTTCCTCAGTCACTTCGGGATGCATGGCGCGCGGAGTTTGAGCAGCTGCGCTAGGAAACTATGTCAGTGTTAGAGTATGCTGTTAGATTCTGTGACTTGTCCAGACATGCACTTACTTTGGTCGCTACATTTAGAGAGTGAGTCTGTAGATTCATTGAGGGACTAAGGTGTGATATCCGGTTCAGCATGGCTCGGGAGTTGGAGTCAGATGTTCTATTTTAGCAGGTGGTGGGGATCGCTGGCCGATTAGAGGGAATGTGGGACCAGGAAAGAGAGGACAGGCGGGGTCAAGAGAGAGAGGATAGGGAGGCTAGGAGGCCTTATAGACCGAAGAGATTTACTGGTCCATATTTTTGAGGCAGGGTACGACATGGTAGAGGTTTTGTGGGTCAGCCAATCCAGTTTACACTTCAGGCTTCGCACGATGCCTTAGGTGTCCATGGGTCTCAGAGTACCCGTACCGCACAGTTTCCATAGGCATGTTAGCAGAGAGGTTTCTTCGAGTGTGGAGATATCAGCCACTTGGTGAGAGATTATCCCGGACTCCAGAAAGATGTATCACAACAGAGTATACAACCGGGTAGCGGGCGCCCAAGAGGGGGAGGCCCGACCCGTTGATATAAATGCTATGAATTGGCTGAGGCCGATACACCAAATGGTATCATTACAGGTATGAATTCATTTATAATAAAAGGAGCACTATTCTTATTTTGATTCGATTCTGATTATCGAGGTGGGAACTCCTATCATGCTCCTTATATGGTGGATATGTGAATTTGTACTCCACCCGTGTTTATCCCTATTGGGAGACTTGATGGTGTTAGCCCGTGTCTATCACTTTTGTTTTGTACATTGTTGTGGGCTACGAGTCCAAAAGTTGACTTTTTATTATCACTACAGTAGAGTTTTATGTGATTTTGGGATAACTGATTACAATTATATGAATTATATGCCCTACCGGTATGGGGGTTCATTTTGTGTTGTGAAATTGTGTCACCGAATTTATTAAAAAGAAGAAGGAAACGGAATGGAAAATTTCAGTTGGCACAATGTGCAAAATACTTGTGATTCAGAGTTGAGGACGCGATCCTCACAATTTTTATATGATGTGAAATGTTTAAACCGGGTTATAAGTCGCGGTGGAAGTTATATAAGGACGAGGTCCTTGTGGTGAAAAGTTTATGTGTTTAAATTCTCCATTTGTGAAATTAAATTTGTACTATAGTATTAATAGTGAGTCATTCCCGTTAGGCTTATTTGATAATTCTCTTATGTTTTACTGTTCATATTTAGCCATAATCGTGCCATGAATATTGAGTTTTAGCCTACGAGGTGAGTGCCCAAGTGGCGTAAAAAATGTGACTCGTTAATTCAAGTAAATAATTATGAGGTCTTCATGCCTCGTGTCTCGTTATTAGTAAAGTGGAGGTTTGAAACGAGATTTTTGTTAACATGAGGTTAATTGGAGATGTTGTAACCGATTATGAACAACTATTAAGACCAAAGATGTGGTTATGGGCATACATATGATGTGTTTCATGTCTAGATATCATTATGATAATGCAATGATTGTAATGTTTAGATAAGTGTTATTGATATATATATTGTGGCGCTTTGTTGGGTTGTAGATGTGTTGTTAGGAGTTGTTTTGGTGTTACTCTAGCAGGTGGATAGGCCCAATTACAGGGGAGACTCTGCCGAAATTTCTAAAAACATTGGGAGTTAGAAAAATTATTTTGGGAGATTGAGATGTGCGAAAGAAGAGATAAGTTATGTTATGTGTTTGAGGGCGGACTCTACTTCTCAATTAAGGACGAATAATCCTAAATGGGGGAGAATGTAACACCTCGAAAAATTTTGAAGTACTTAAGCACAATTAAGAAAGTTGATGTGTGCGTAGGCACGAGTTGCTATAGCCAATTGAGACTAATACCGTGCGTTGATGTGAAAATCAGACTTTTTTTTGAAAATGTTTGGAGTGTAAGAAATTTGGTCTTAAAGTTTACAAATATGGATAAAAGAAATAATCTCAATTGAGATGGTGTTGTCGGGCTTATGTCGAATGCGGTAACGTGGGATCAACCGCGAGTATATGTGTAAAAGTAAAATCATCAATTTGGTAACATCAGAATAAGTCTTAGCACGTTCGAGGACGAACGTTTGTTTAAAAGGTGGAGAATGTAAAGACCCGACTTGTCATTTTGAACATTTATTGTAATGCCCTGACTGATATTTTGAGCTCCAGCACGTCGTTCAGTAGTTTGAGGCCCTGATCAGCTTCACTTCATATATTATGACTTGTACGTATAGTCGGGATTTAATTGCGAGAAGTTCAGAGTGGATTTGGAAAGAGAATTCTGATTTCGGAAGCTTTAGTTGGAGGAATTGACTAAAGGGTGATTTTGAGTAAACGACCTCGGAATCGGGATTTAAAATTTTCAATAGGTTCGTATGATGTTTTGGACTTGGGTGTATGTCCGGATCGGGTTTGGATGACCCGGAAGCGTTTCGGCGCCTATTATGGAAGTTGGTATTTTTGGAAGAGTTTCCTAAATTTGGGTTGAAGTGCATTTCAATGTTATTGATGTCTGTTTGGGATTCCGAGTCTGGGAATAGCTCCGTATGGTGATTCTAGTATTGGGAGCGCATCCGGATGTGGATTTGTATGTCCGTAGGTCATTTTGGGGTCATTTGGCGGAACTTAGAAATTTGAAGGTTTTGAGAAATTTGACTGGAAGTGGACTTTTTGATATCGGGGTCATATTCCAATTTCGGGAGTTGGAGTAAGTCCGTAATGTCAATTATGACTTGTGCGCAAAAATTTGAGGTCAATCGGATATTTGATAGGTTTCGGCATCGATTGTAGAAGTTGAAGTTCCAAGTCCACTAAGTTTGAATTGGAGGGTGATTCGTGTTTTTAGCGTTTGATGTGATTTAAAGGCTCGACTAAGTTTGTGATGAGTTTTGGGACGTGTTGGTATATATGGTTGAGGTCCCAAAGGCCTCGGGTCCGGATGGTTAACGGATCGAGTTTTGGACGTAAGAATATCTGAAGCTTAATGCTTCTGGTGTAATCGCACCTGCGTGACTTTGGCCGCAGGTGCGAGATCGTGGGTGCGGCGAATTGCTCGCAGAAGCGGAGAAGGCCAGCCAGGGGGAGGACCGCTGGTGCAGAGTTTTGGTCGAATCTGCGTAAGCACTGAAGCGAAGCATGGGGAGCAGAAGTGGAAGAAAGCGCAGGAGTGGAAGGAGAGCTCGCACTTGTGATGTCGCAGAAGCGGGGAATGTTCCGCAGGTGCGAAGCATTGTGTTTGGGTGAGTTCCGCAGAAGCGTAGGCGTGGAAGCGATGCCGCAGGTACAGCTAATGTTCCGTAGGTGCGAAAACTTGCCTAGGCAGTGAGGTTTTTAAAAGACGGGATTTGGACATTTTCCTTCATTTTTCATTTGGTTGGACGATTAGTGGAGCTCTTGGAAGGGAGACTTTCGTCATCTATGTCAAGGTAAGTGATTTCCACCTATTGCAAGTTAAATACTTAGATTATATAAGGATTTAGACTTGAAAATTACTAGAAATTTGGGATTTTAAAGAAAAACCTAAAAATTGATATTTTTGGATTTTGACCACGAAATTGGACGTGGAACTTGGAATAAATTATATATTTGAGTTTATGGTGATATGAGTAAGGTTTATCTTCGAATATTTTCAGAATCCTGGCACGTGGGCCCGAGGGTGATTTTATCGACTTTTCAAGCAGAGTTAAGAATTGTTATAAATTGGATTATAATAAGTATTATAGTATGTATTTATGGATTTGTACGTTTATTGACTAGTTTTGGAGCGTTGGGCATCAATTTGAGTTATTGGAAAGGCTTGGGAGCCAGTGATGGAACTTTGGAGCGAGGTAAGTCTCTTTTCTAACCTTGTAAGAGGGAATTTATCCCATAGGTGAATTTATTTAATATGTGTTGTTATTTGTGGATGCTACATACGCACGAAGTGACGAGAGTCCGTACGTAGCTACTATTCCTATTTATGTCCGGGTAGTTTTAGGTTTACACCATATTTTGCGGACACCGTTATTTGATTATATTTGTTAGTTGTATCAAATGGAACTAAGTCAAAGATTTTAAGGATTTAAAAGCGTCAAGTTGAATTGTCTTTATTTTGAAAAGTATCAAGAAAGAATTATGATTTATTGATAATTTATATTTGACCGCATCGCAAGTATGATCCGCGAGAGGAGTATTTCTTTCTACTACTCTCATGGGATCGGGTCGTTTGCCTCGGCAGGTTAATATATGCATCTATGGTCCGTACTGTTCGACCTTCGGCAGTGCACAGTTTACATTTATATTGGATCGGGCCGAACGTACTCGGTGGAATTTTGTGCTGTGATAATAGAACTGGAAGCCCCCTGTTTTTTAATTGGTATAAATTCTTTATTTGAAAGAGCATTTGTTTTAAATGAAAGAAGTGATTTGGGTTCTTAAATATGGTGATGAATTGTTCAGTTATTTCTTGTTCTGAGTTTTATTGTTATATATATCTTGCATAATTAGAATTTCATATTATCATATTGTTGGCCCTTAGTAAGTGTCGGAGCCGACCCCTCGTCACTACTTCTTCGAGGTTAGGCGGGATACTTACTGGGTACGCATTAATTTATGTACTCATGCTACACTTGTTGCACGTTTTGTGCACGTGCATGTATGTCTAGTGGCCTTGTGGGCGCAGAGGAGCGGTTATTGCGGGGACTTATGTGAGCTGCATTCCACGTTACGAGTCTGCAACTAGCAGAGTCTCCTTCAGAGTATTTATATTTTCCTATCCAATTTGTATTCCATACAGATGTTGTATTTTATTTTATATTCCTAGTTGATGCCCATGCACTTGTGACACCGAGTTTTGGGCGATTATGGGTTACACTGTATTGGAAATTTTAAAGATATTATTATTTAATTTGTAAACTTCATCTTTTACTATTTTATTAAAGGAAATATGATTTCAGAAATATAAAAAAATGAGAACCAAATTAAGTATTTATTTTTGGCTTGCCTGACCGCAGTGTCCGGCACCATCACGACCTTTAATGGATTTTGGGTCGTGACAACATGGTATCAGAGCACTAGGTTCACGTAGGATTCACGGGTCATGAGCAACCCTAGTAGAGTCTTGCGGATCGGTACGAAAACGTCTGTACTTATCTTCGAGAGGCTACAGGACTGTTAGGAGAACTTCCCTTTCTTGATTCCTCATCGTGCGATTTGATTCCTTTGAGGCTTATGCCTTCATTTCCTTCCTATTCGATCTTATGCAGCGTGAAGTACCTGCTATAAATTTGGAATCGAGGAATTTTAATGGTACTACAGATGTGGTGCAGGATATTTCTCCCAGCGTATTTGATTGGGCTATTGTCATCGCCTTGCGGAAGGTCGTTCTATCATTGTAGCCCAGTATCAGTATTACCTAAGGTTTTGAGGTTTGGCATTGATTGTTATGACGATTCATGTGTTGCTATCGTACCGTGTTCGGGTACTGGTAGGATGCTTGTCTATGCGTCGAATCAGTGAATGACTTGGAAAGGAGGTTTATTCAGTGTATGATTCAGAGATCCAGTATTTTATTTCCAGCGAAGGAAAGGCAATCGGACTAAGAATGTTCAGGTTTGGGGTTGATGGAGTAACGAGACTTGGTATTTTTGAGCGTGGTAGAATTTTCATCTGTAATATGGTGTCGTCGTCCGTGTTGAACGCGTTAAGGTTCGCCGATGTTATGGTCTTCTTAAATTTGCCTTCGGGGCAGGGTGTTGTGAAATGGTGCCTGGGATGCGGTTGTCAGAGATAACAGAGTGTAGCGATTTCGGAATCGAATTGGTACTTCTAGTATTGATGGGTCGAGGAGGATGACCTTCCAAGAGGTTTAGGGTTGGTAGCGACTCATATATTCGGGCGTCACAGAGATGGATTTGGAATTGGGGCAACAACTGGGCAGCGAAGAATGAGAAAGGACACATGGGAGGTGTTTTGAGGTGGTTAAACTTCTAGAAGGCCAAGTGTGAGAAACAAAAGTCGAGTAGTTGCTTAAAGGAGAGGGTTTGACCAAAAGTGGTAGAGTGGCAGAGTAGCATATGGGTTTTGTGGTAGGATAGCCACATGCCTTGGGGGGGGGAGTTAGAGTGATTTGGCATTCATGGTGGTCAATGACTAGGTCTACAGGCTTAATTTGGAATATTGACTGCTATATTGAGGAAGATTGGGTGTGACAGGAGGGAGTTTCTTAATATGAAGCAGGATACGACATGACTTTGGATTGGAATGTATTGTCGTGCCTTTAGTTAATGTCCATGAGGAGCGAACGGACCTGTACAGCTGGTGAATGAGCGTGGGCTCAGGATGGTTTATTGGTTTCGTGGTAATTGTACTCGGTGTAGCGTTGTTGGAGGATGTCGGTATGGAATTTCCACAGGTGGGATATCTCCTGTGAGCGAGTTAGTAGTTGCGTGGTGTTGATGAAGCTTCTACGAAGAATTTCTACTGACTATTCAGGAAGAGGTCGAATATGTGCATGTGGCTCGTGATTCAGAGTGGCCATGAAGAGTTTAACAACAAGGTTTGGAGAAATTTGGTGGGTTGATTGTGCAAGATCATGTCAACAGGGGATAAGGAATCTTTGTGGGTTCCATAGTTATGCAATGGTAGCTTCGAGCTAAGTGGGAGATCCTCACCGCCTACGATTGGACTGTATGGTTATCTACTTGTGAGTTTTCTGGTTAGCAGCATATTGAAAGGTTATTACGACTAAGGAAAGAAAACATCAGTGGAAATTGGAGCAAAGGATTTGAGGAATGTACGCTATAACTAGCCTTATCGATTCATGTTCAGGATCTGGGAAGACTCATGATTTATGCTTCGTGTAGAGGTGAGTACAAGGAACGTGATTCAGTCGGGTGCTTCTTTGAGAGGGTGTTAATGTCCTACCAGGGCTTTGGAATTTGATTATATTAGGAACACGCCAGAGTGGATGACTCTCAACAATTGTTCTAGTGGGTTCAAAGTGCGGTGCCTAAGGATTTCAAGCCAGTAGTATGGTTATGTATTGAGCTTTTGCAGCGGATTATGAAAAGTGGCTTGGAGTGTTCTACGTTATCTTCGGTCTGCGGTGTGGCATTGGAGGAATGGGAGAAAATAACTTCGGATTCATAGAGTGATTTTCAGAATGGGTGTACCAGTTGAAGACGCGAATATGCGCACAAGGAGGGCATGAGATGGTTCGTGGTTTTTGGCGAGAATGTGGACTCGTGAAATGGGGTCACTCAGGATAAGTGCAGATTGAGTTCGTTATATTGATAAAGGAGATGTTGTTATTTCTAAGGAAGATCTAGAGTAAAATAGAAGAAGTCAGATTCGGTTAGCTATGGTTGAATTGGCATAATAGTGGCAATGATCGGTTCCTTCAGCTTGTTAAGTTCTACATGTGGTTGTGGCGGTGTGTGCGAGGTTTGACGGCCTCCATAACTGATTTTATTTGAAGGCATTAGAGTATTATGGCTTGTTATGTGTATGTGGATCCTGGAGGAGTTATAGTAGTTTAGACCACTACTTGAGGATTTGTATTTCCTGCGGTTATTAAGTGAAAAGTTTCTATAAGATAAAGTGTGTACCCTATTGGTGGTTTGGGAGTTATGATGAAATTCTCGTACTCTTGTGTATTGGTGTGTTAGGTGCAGTGAGAGGCATGGGAATTGGAAGTTGAGGATCAAGGTTGCAATTGATGTCGACAAGAATGTCACGAGCTCGGATAAGCAAGGAAGAATTAAGATGCTTAGAGTAAGCTGGTATTGTCTTTAGCGTTACCTAAGATCGGTGTCCTATGTAGGAGGCTTTGCGTACTGATTGCAGATTCTTGATTTGCTTTATAGCATTAAAGTGGCCGGTTGTATGGAGGTGTAGACTTGTTACTTGGTGCGGAAGGTCGTGGGAGTGCGTCCCATGGAAAGATTGTGTAACTGCGACATGTAGTCACCTGATTGATTAAAGATTTAAAACCAAGTATGAAGATTATGGTACTATCGCTAATGTGAGAATTTATGCCTGAAGGACGCTTGGTTCATTTGATTGTGAGTTGTGGAAGATTGTTCCGGATCCGACGGCTATTCTTGTGTGCCATGGGAAAAAAGGGCTATTGTGGATCCTTGAAAGGTTATTAGCCCAGTGCGGTACGATCAGAATCGGCTTGAGGTCCGTGGATGGATCTAAATGTGAATGTGGGCTCTATATTAAGCTGGATGTGTTCATTTCAGCATAGCGTTGTTTTCGGAGGGTTCTTCGGACCTTGGATGTTATTTCTGTTGTCGGCCCTTCCGTGTAGTCTCTATTGTGCCATGTGGGTTGTGAGGCGTTTTGATTATTCGCACTCGTATTGAGATCCCGTATAGGTCGTGGTGCTATACGAGCAGGATGGCTCTCGAGATGCAAGTCATTTATCGCACCTTAGTTGTGCTTGAGTTTTGTAGCTTATGGCGCTATCCACCTCCCCAGGATGTGTATTATGCACTTGGAGTGCTTATGGTTGATATTCGGGCATTTCGTGAGTATAAGCATTACTGCTCGATGTGTGTTTTCTTTAGATTATTATGTGTGTATCGGGTGGCACGCCGCCACGGGTATATGGTTGGATCGGGTGGCTGCCGCCACGGATATGTTGTTTGGATCGGGTGGCATACTGCCACGAGTATCAAGTGTGGATCAGGTTGCATGTCACAATAGTGTGTTATTGAATATTGTTTCTATATCTATTATTGTGTGTTTTTCTTCCCATTTCCTAGGGAAGGTTCTTAACATCTTTTCGGTTGTTTAAATTAGTTATGTGGGTTGAGTGGATCTTTCCAGAGTTCGTTTCCTTATGTATCACATTCGAGTTTGTAGCTTGTTGGCACATTGTGGCATCATATGAGACCTTTGGCAGTGTCTGAGGTGGCTTACTGCTCGAGCAGCTTGTACTGGGTGAGACGAGATTAATGGACTTGGGATCAGTGCGATCAGATTTATATGAAGCATATTAAAGAGTAAATATCGTTAATCAGTCCAGAATGAGGTAATGGTTCTTGTCAGGAGGAGAGACTCCATAAATTGTGATTCGACAGGTAGTTATGAGTTCTACACATCTTCTCTGTTGTGGCAGTGTCGCGACAGCTAAAGCAAGGCATAGTTGGTCATGAAGTACACTACGGGCTTCGGGTCAGTGGAAATTTTAGATGTTGTGCCTTGGAAAGATTGGCTTGGGCAAATGAGTTACGCGGTGCATGGTAAGTATTCAGTAAGGGTATACAATCAGGTGTTGGTACATCATGTAGTGATGGATACGGTGCTCGTATGTTGGAAACATGCCTGGTGGAGGATTCTGGATGTTGGAATTTGGCACTAAGGCTTATTTGACTAGATAATAGGGAGGATTTGCAGGTTTGCTCAAGAAAATGTGCTCAACGAGGTTGTGGTAGTACGGGTAGGTGCACGAGGTGTTAAACAATGATTTCGGACAACTCTAGAATAATTCTTAGCACGTTCGAGGACGAACGTATGTTTAAGTGGGAGAGAATGTAACGACCCGACCGATCTTTTTGAGCTCTAGCACGTCGTTCAGAGGTTTGAGGCCCTAAGCAGCTTCACTTCAGGTATTATGACTTGTACGCGTGGTCAGAATTTAATTTTGGGAAGTTCGGAGTGAATTTGGGAAGAGAATTCTGATTTTAGAAGCTTTAAGTTGGAGGAATTAACTAAAGGGTGATTTTTAGTACACGGCCTCGAAATCGGAATTTGAAGAGGTTTGTATGATGATTTTGGACTTGGGCGTATGTCCGGATCGGGTTTTGGATGACCTAGGAGCATTTCGGCGCCTATTATGAAAGTTGGCATTTTTGGAAGAATTTCCTAAATTTGGGTTGAAGTGCATTTCAATGTTATTGATGTCCGTTTGGTATTCCGAGTCTGGGAATAGCTCTGTATGGTGATTCTGGTATTGGGAGCACGTCCAGATGTATATTTGGAGGTTCGTAGGTCATTTTGGGGTCATTTGGCCAAAGTTAGAAATTTGAAGATTTTGAGAAGTTTGATCGGAAGTGGACTTTTTGATATCAGGACCGGATTCCAATTCCGAAAGTTGGAGTAGGTTCCTAATGTCAATTATGACTTGTGCGCAAAAAATTGAGGTCAATTGGACGTGATTTGATAGGTTTCGGCATCGATTGTAGAAATTGAAGTTCCAAGTCCACTAAGTTTGAATTGGAGGGTGATTCATGTTTTTAGCGCTGTTTGATGTGATTTAAAGGCTCGACTAAGTTCGTGATGTGTTTTGGGATGTGTCGGTATATTTGGTTGAGGTCCCGATGGCCTCGGGTGGATTCCGGATGGTTAACGGATCGATTTTTGGACTTAAGAATATCATAAGCTTAATGCTTCTGGTGTAATCGCATCTGCCTGACTTTGGCCGCAGGTGCGAGATCGCAGGTGCGGAGAATTGCTCAAAGAAGCGGAGAAGGCCATCCAGTGGGAGGACCGCAGGTACAGAGTTTTGGCCGCATCTGCGCAAACGCAGAAGCGAAGCATGGGGCACAGAAGCGGAAGAAAGCGCAGGAGCGGAAGAGGATCTCGCACCTGCGATGTCGTAGAAGCGGGGAATGTTCTGCAGGTGCGAGGCATTTTGTTTGGGTGAGTTCTATAGAAGAAAAGGCGTGGTCGCAAAAGCGACGCCGCAGGTGCGGCTACTGTTTCGCAGGTGCGAATAATCGCCTGGGCAGTGAGGTTTTTAAAAAGATGGGATTTGGCCATTTTTCTTCATTTTTCATTTGGTTGGGCGATTTTTGGAGCTCTTGGAAGGGAGATTTTCGTCATCTATGTCAAGGTAAGTGATTCCCACCTATTGCAAGTTAAATACTTGGATTATATAATGATTTAGACTTGAAAGTTAGTAGAAATTTGGGATTTTTGAAGAGAAACCTAGAAATTGATATTTTTGGATTTTGACCTCGAAATTGGACGTGGAACTTAGAATAAATTATATATTTGAGTTTGTGGTGATATAGGTAAGGTTTATCTTTGAAAATTTTCGGAATCCGGGCACGTGGTCCCGAGGGTAATTTTATCGACTTTTCAAGCGGAGTTACGAATTGTTATAAATTGGATTATAATAAGTATTAGAGTGTGTATTTATGGATTTGCACATTTATTGACTAGTTTTGGAGCGTTGGGCATGGGTTTGAGTTGTTGGAAGGGCTTGGGAGCCGGTGATGGAACTTCGGAGTGAGGTACGTATCTTTTCTAACCTTTTAAGAGGGAAATTACCCCATAGGTGAACTTAATTAATATGTGTTGTTATTTGTGGAAGCTATGTACGCACGAAGTGACGAGAGTCCGTATGTAGCTACTATTCTTATTTATGTCCGGGTAGTTTTAGGTTTACACCATACCTTACGGACACCGTTATTTGATTATATTTGTTAATGGTATCAAATGGAACTAAGTCAAGGATTTTAAGGATTTAAAAGCTTCAAGTTGAATCGTCTTTATTTTGAAAAGAATCAAGAAATAATTATGATTTATTGATAATTTATATTTGACCGCGTCGTAAGTATGATCCGTGAGCGGGATATTACTTTCTACTACACTCATGGGAGCGGGTCGTTTCCCTCGGTTGGTTAATAGATGCATTTATGGTCTGTGCCGTTCGACCCTCAGGAGTGCACAGTTTACATTTATGTTGGATCAGGCCGAACGTCCTCGGTGGAATTTTGTGCGTGATAACACAACTGGAAGCCCCCTTTTTTTTAATTGGTGTAAATTCTTTATTTGAAAGACCATTTGTTTTAAATGAAGGAAGTGATTTGGGTTCTTAAATATGGTGATGAATTGTTTCAGTTATTTCTTGTCCTGAGTTTCATTGTTATATATATCTTGTTTAATTAGAATTTCATATTATCATATTGTTGGCCGTCAGTAAGTGTCGGAGCCGACCCCTCGTCACTACTTCTTCGAGGTTAGGCGAGATACTTACTGGGTACGCGTTGAGTTACGTACTCATGCTACACTTGCTGCATGTTTTGTGCAGGTGCATATATGTCTAGTGGCCTTATGGGCGCAGAGGCATGGTTATTGCAGGGATTTAGGTGAGCTACATTCCACGTTACGAGTCCCCAAACAGCAGAGTCTCCTTCAGAGTATTTATATTTTTCTGTCCGATTTGTATCCCGGACAGATGTTGTATTTTAGTTTATATTTCTGGTTGATGCTCATGCACTTATGACACTGGGTTTTGGGCGATTATGGGTTGCACTGTATTGGAAATTTTAAATATATTATTATTTATTTTGTAAACTTCATCTTTTACTATTTACTTGAAGGAAATATGATTTCAGAAATATAAACAAATGAGAACCAAATTAAGTATTTATTTTTGGCTTGCCTGGCCGCGGTGTCCGGCGCCATCACGACCTTTAGTAGATTTTGGGTCGTGGCATTTACGCTCCTTCCAACTATTTGAAGTCTTGAATAGCTTCATATGATGTATTATGACATGTGTGAATCGTCGGTTTTGATTTTCAGGTGTTTCAAGATTAGTTCGGAAGAATAAATTCCATGTTAGAAGCCTTAAGTTGAAAAGAGTTGATCGGAGTTTGACTTTTGAGCAAATGACACCGAAATAGGATTTTTATAATGTCAATAGCTTCGTATGGTGATTTCAGACTTAGGTGTATGTCCGGATTTGGATTTGGAAGTCCGTAAGACAATTCGACGCATTTTGGCAAAAGTTTAAAAATGGAAGGTTTTAAGAAGAATGTCGACGGGAGTTGACCTTGATGTATTGGGCTTGGACTTCGATTCTGGAAATTTGAATAGCGTCGTTATGTCATTTACGACTTGTTTGCAAAATTTGAGGTCATTCCGGATCGATTTGTTATGTTTCGGCACAAGACCTAACTTAGGGCGAGGTATATACATACATACATACATACATATATATATATATATATATAAGGAGTTATGTGATGTACAATCTATCAAATGAAAGATCTGCGAGTCTAGTTTCTAACGCTTCAAACCGTTCGTCATTTCGACATTTCTACAAGAAGTTATGACCAAATTACCAAATGCTGGCAGAGGAGACTACGGATGCGAAGCATCCGGGGCCGCATCCGAAAGAAGGGCTGGCAGTGAAGTGCTGCCATAGCATCCGGGGCAACATCCGAAACCCAGAAATCTGGGCCTATAGATACAATTTCGGGGTTCATATTTCCCACTTCATTTGAACGAAATTTGGAGCTCTTCTCCACTTTCTCAAGACCACCAACTCCTCTCTTCTTCAAGGTAAGCAATCTCCATTATCTTGATGTGAAATTCCATTATTTCTACACTAGTATTGATGAAATCTACACATTAAATACTTAGATCTTCAAGACATTTCTTCAAAAACTCAAAGGAGGGTTTTGCAAGATTTCTTACAAAAAAGGTAATCCTACACCCGTAGACTTACATGTACGGATTTATTATGGGAATATGAGTATGAATTAAGTATTGTAACTCATGGTATGGTGATTGGAAGCCATAAATTCTCAAGTTAAATGAATACCCATTATAGAGATTGTAAAATAAATTAATTAATAAGATTTGTGGGTTGGGAGTAAATTGTTGGGCATGTATGTGCTAAAGCAAGTTGTGGATGGACTAGAGACGATTGTGGGGTAAATCATTTGTGTGGAAGGTAGTTGTTAGTTGAAGAAATTCCATTGAAGGAGGTTGTAGAGAATTATGCACTCTAGGTGTTTGACAAAAATGCCTAAATGATCACAATCTGAAAATTTGTTACTGATATTGGTGCAATTGTGTTTCATTGTTATAGATTAAAATTTGTTTAGTGTGGTGAACCTTCGTAGTATTATTAAGGGGCAAAGTTCATATTTGAGCCGTCCGGAGGTGGCTTCACTCGCGAAGATCATTTAAAGCATTGGTTTAGTTTCGTCGAGGTAAGTATCTTGCCTAACCTTGAGTGAGGAAAATTCCCCTTAGGCATTGAGTCTTATGTGGAAATTGTGAGATTGAGGTGACGAGTACGTGCTTGATTTATATGTGCAAATTATATCGGTTTAAATTTGTAGACACTCTTATGTATTAAATTTGGGAATTATTGACACTTATTAAATCCTCTATTTGTCATGCCTAGATCCTTGTTTGTGGAAATTGTTTTTATATGATGATTTGGTGTGATTGCCACCTTGAATTTATGTGAAATATTATATTGTTGAGTTGTTCACTCCCGGATATTTTTGTTAAGATTTTGTGCACGTTATGGTCGAGCCATGGGCTCCTTATTGTGGAAAGTAATGTATTATTGATTTCTATGGCACGTTGTAATATTTGAGCACTTAATGTGCAATCTCTGATAAGTTATAATATTTGAGCACTTGATGTACAATATCTGATAAGTTGTAATATTTGAGCACTTGATGTGCAATCTGTGACATGTTGTAATATTTGAGCACTTGAGGTACAATTTATGAGATGTTGTGATATTGGCATATGATATTGTTGGGAGGTTTGTTCAGGTGTTTGCACGAGGTGTCTGTCGTGCTATTATTACTATTGATTTATGCACATGCGGCGTGACAATGCGGGCTATATATATATATATGGGTTTGCGCATGTGGCGAGACAAGGTGGGAATATTGTTATACGCGTGCGGCGACAAGGAGGGCAATTTACTTTATTATTGTGCATGTGGCGAGACAAGGTGGGCTATGTCGAGAATTGAATTGTGATGACTTGTGATGGCCTGGGGGCATTGTTGTTCTTGCTTATTTACTTTGGGACTACGAGGCGGTACCTCGGGAGATCCCCCTATCTTGCATATTTACTTTTGGGACTACGAGGCGGTACCTCGGGAGATCCTCTATTCAGCATTTACTTTTGGGACTACGAGACGGTATCTCGGGAGTGCCCTTTGTTGACATCTCTCTATGGTTGCACTCGTCCTTGGTTATTTTGTATTTCCGTGATAGGTAAATCCTTGTGACATTCCGTGATGTATTATTTGATTGTACTATGTATTTGTACTTCCTATTATATTGTGTTGGCTTGGGCTTTTAGTACGAGACTCTGAAGATTTATATTCCTGGTTTTTACTGATTTTCGATGACTGAGTTATTTTAAATAAAATAAGTTACTATTATGTTTTAAATTGATAAGTTTTACATCCAAATCAGTAGATTATCTGATGTTTTATTTAAATTGAAATGTCATTTTTCTTCACTCAAACTATTTCTAAAATAAACTCATTTCCTTGTTGAATTTTTACTTAGTTTAAAAATTTTAATCTTACTTTATTGAAAATAAATTAATCGTGCAGATTTTATGTATTGACATATTTGGCATGAGAGTTGTCTGTGCGGTTGTGATAGAGATATGGGCATAAGGTGTCGTGAGAATATAAAAAGGTGCTGAGAACCGTATGTTATGATTGTAATATGAGATATTTATTTGAAAGAGTTTTATATTCGAATGATACGTATTTGAAGAACTATATTTGGAGGGGTATTTATTCGAAGAAATTATATGTGAAAGACTTGTTTAATTGGTTGTACTTGTGTTTTCTTATTCGTCTAAGTAATAATTATGGTGTTCTTGCTGCTTTACTGTTTATATCACTAGATGATTATTGTTGCTATCACTGCTATTTGTTTTCGATTATTTTGTATGGCACAGGTTATTTGACTAGTGAGCATCTTGAATGTACCTCGTCACTACTCCACTGAGGTTAGTCTGAATACTTACTGGGTACCGACTGTGGTATACTCATACTATACTTCTGCATATTCTTGTTGTGCAGAGCCAGGTAATGTGGAGTCAGTTGAGTGCTCGCTAGCAGTACGGAACTTGCTGTGGAGACTCAAGTAAACATGTTGCTACGTTCGCAGGCTTCAGAGTCACCTTCTGATATTGTACTTGCACTATTTATCTCTACTTCAAAACAGTTGTATCTGTAGGCTTCTAGTAACTCAGTAGAGCTTATGACTTGTACTACCGGGTTTTGAGATTGCAAATATTGTATAGAAATTTCTACTTCGCATTTATCAGTCGTTATTTAATAGTGTTATTATTTCGGTGAACGTTAAGATTGTCTAGTTCCTAAGATTAGGTGCCATCATGACATTCTACGGAGGGAGATTTGGGTCATGACAATTCATGATGTAAATGAGTATAAAATCATGAAATATATCTAATTTCGAATAAAGAATACTTTCCAAAAACCGAGGTCTAAAACTCTAAAAATGAACAAAAATGTCGGACTCCTAACATATATATTTTGTCCAGGCAAGTCGGATCTGTGATATGCGACTTGTCTCAAAAGTTTTAAGCCCCAAATTACGGTATCAGCCTTCAATCAATCGATCATAACTTTGTGTACAAATATCCAAAGGATGAATGGTTTATCTTTCTGGAAACTAAATCAAAGGGCTACAACTTTCGTGCTTTGATAATTTTCATATTTCTTTAGATTGCGAGATATAAGCTTCCAAAACCAGCCCTGTGCATCAGAAATTTCTGGCGATGCACACAACCAGGCAAACAAAAACTGCATTACCAACCTTCAGTCAATCGATCATACCTTTCTGTACAAATGTCCAAATGATAAATGGTTTATCTTTCGGGAAACTAGAATCTAAGGGCTACAACTTTTATGTTCTAATAATTTCCAGATTCCTTATAAATTACAAGATATAAGCTTCCAAAGTCAGCCCCGTGCATCAGAAATTTCGCACACTGCTGTCAAAAAACAGCAGTTAAAAATGATCTAAAATGGTCTGAATCCAACTCATCCGAGCCCCTCGGGACCCCGTCCGAACACTAACAAGTCTCAAAATATATTATGGACCTACTCGAGATCTCAAATCACACATAACAACGGCGAAGCTACAAATCGCGCGGCGATTCAGACTTGTGAGTTTATGAAATTTTCAATTCTATAGCTCCCACCGAAAAATGCCAAATCAATTCGGAATGAACTCAAATTTTGCATGCAAGTCATAAATGACATAATGGAGCTGTTTCAATTTCCAGAATCGAATTTCGACCCCGATATCAATAAAGTCAATTCCCGATCAAACTTTTCAAAAATCTTCTATTTTCCAACTTTCGCCAAATGTGCCGAATTGTCCTACGGACTTCCAAATCCAAATCCAAATAGGCGCCTAAGTCCGAAATTACCATACGAAGCTATTTGAATCATCAAGATTTCATTCCGGGGTCGTTTGCTCAAAAGTCAAATCTCCGGTCAAACTTTAGAAATTCAAGCTTTATAAAATCAAACCTTTAATTTTTGTTTCAAAAACTAACAGAAAACGTGCTTACGTACCTCGGAATAACTTCATATTTTGTACATAAGTCATAAACATTGTTACGAAGCTGATCGAACTCTCGGAATCTAAATCGGGGCCTGGTATCAACAAAAACCCAATTATGACCAAATTTAGGAATTCTTAAACTTTTAAATTTCTAGTTTCCGTTAAATGCCGATAATTTGAGCTAGGGGCCTTCGAATTCAATTCCGTGCATACGCCCAAGTCCAAAATCTCGATACAGATCTACTGAAACTGTTAAAATACTGATCCGGGTTCGTTAGCTCAAAATGTTGACCGAAGTCAACTCAGTTGAGTTTTAAAGCTCTATTTCACATTTTAATCAATATTTTATATAAAAGCTTTTTGGAAAAATTTATGGACTGCGCACACAAGTCGAGCAATGTTGAATAATGCTTTTCGAGATCTCAGAATATAGAAATGAATATTTAAAATTAAAGATGACATATTAGGTCATCACAAGTTAAAACAACCACATATGGACATCACTTGAGTACAAATCTTTTAGGCAATTCTATTTTCAAAATAATTTTGGAACAGTTGAATAAAAGCTCATTTCATAATCTTTCTCACATCATCTCATTTTATTGGCACCACTAGCCACAACTATAATTTTTATTCTTGGCACGGTGGCCACATTTTATATCACCAACTCACTTCTTTCACTTTCGAGCATCTTTATATATTATCAACAATAAGGCATTTCAAATCAAGACTTTAGGTACACATATGAGCAATTTAAGAGTCTTAAGCATATCGATTTCTCACACAATTTGGTATACTAGCTTTCATTTGGAATACGACTCAAAGCCATAATATTTTAATACACAACACATACTTTGAACATATATCTTTTGACATAAGGGTTATTCAGGATAGTCAAGTTTATAAGGAATAACTCTGAACATGGGAATTAGGAACTTGAGTCAACAATACTAGAAACTTACGGAAACATCATGGAATTCAATTCTAAGAGAGTAGTTTAGCCAACATGCCTGAAATTTGGACCTTAATGATACTACAATGATCCACTACACTAATAAACTTTAATCTACAACAAAAACATCCGATGGGAACAACATTAGTAACAAATTCCATAGTTTAGGCCATTTAGGCATTTTATCAAACACCTAGTAGGCATGAATCTCTAGATCTCTTAACCATAGAATTAGTTCATCCAACTACTACCATTTACCAACAATTTATCCCACCATCATTCTTAAATAATTCATAACTTCCAACCTCACATACATGACCATCCATCCACACCCAACCAACAAAATTCCATCAAATAATTATCTTTCAATCTCTACAATGGTTATGTATTTAAATTGGGAACTTATGGCTTCCAATCACCATACCATAAGTTTCAATATTTAATTCATACTCATAATCCCATAATATATCCATACATGCAAGTCTAAGGATGTAGGATTACCTTTTGGAAGAAATCTTGCAAAACCCTCCTTTGAGTTCTTGAAGAAATTACTTGAAGATCTATGTATTTTATGGAGGATTGAGTTAGTTTTAGTGTAGGATTAATAGAATGAAACACCAAATTAGTAGGGAATACTCACCTTGAAGATGGGGGAGTTGGAGGTCTTGGGAGAGTGGAGAAAACCCCCAAAGTTCAGCCAAGAGAAATGGGAAAAAATGAACCCCGAAATGAGTATATAATATTTCGGGCGCCACAGGTGGTGTGGGGAGCTTCCTGTGGTGCTGGTTCCAGAACCTCAAGATTCCCAGCGCCATGGATAGCACCCCACGCTACCCTGGGTGCTGGCGATGGGAAATCATTTCTATTTCACTTGGAAATGGGCATAACTCTCTCATATGATGTCCGAATTCGACGATTCTTTTTGCTATGGCTCCATAATTTCCATACAGATCTAATGCTTTAATAAAAACTGAATTTGGAGCTCATTTGGTTAATATGATACCACTTATTATTGAAGAAACGACGTCGAAATATCTTATTTAAATTCTATTAACCATCCGAAATCCACCCGAGGCCCTCGGAACCTTAACCAAATATGCCAACAAGTTCTAAAATATCATACAAACTTAGTCGATGCCTCAAATCACATCAAACAATACTAAAAACATGAATCACACCCCAGTTGAAGCTTAAATAAAATTATCGAACTCCAACTTCTACATTCGATGCCGAAACCTATCAAATCAAGTAAGATTGACTTCAAATTTTGTACACGTGTCATAAATGATATAATGAAGCTATTCAAATTTTCTGGAATCAAAATCCAAGCCAGGTAACATAAAGGTCAACTCATGGTCAAATTTATGAATATTCCAAAACTTCAACTTTTCAACTCGTCTAAGTAACCTCTTTCTGCCTACAAACCTCCTTAATATGTTCCGAAACACTTTTTATGTCAAAATAATGGGGTTCCACCCCATAGGTCTCCTTTAATATTCGAATACATTATTCTCGAATACCGCTGTCGCACTTTAAAATCTTAAATCATTGACGGGGCCTTACAAGGGTCCATCCTGATCTGATGATAACCAGATTTAAGATCCAATTTGGAATACACTTTTGAACCTCCCAATTCTTCTAATAGCTCTTCTGTAATAGGAATAGGGAATTTATTCTTTATAGTATCCTTGTTCAAAGCTTTATAGTCTAAGCACAACCTCCATGATCCATCCTTTTTCCCAACCAATACCACTGGCGACGCATAGGGACTGGAACTGGGCTGTATAATCCCTTGATTTAGTATTTCTTGAACCAATCAGTCAATGATGTCTTTTTGGACTGACGAATACTTGTAAGGCCTGATGTTAACTGGGTTAGTGCCTGCTTCTAAGGGTATATTTTGATCAAATTGACCCCTGGAGGGAGGCAGATCTTTTGGTTCATCAAAGAGCATGTGATACTCCTGTATCACTTGTTAAACTGCCGACTGCAACTCCATATCATTGACCTTTTCCATTTCTTCTTACTTTTTCATATGTAGAACCCTTAACATAAACAACTAAGCATCAACGCTTTCCATTTTATCTAAAGCCTTGGCATCAATAGTTTTTAGCTTTGTAGTACCACCTTGCAGCCTATGTCTCTTACCATTGAAGAAGAACTCCATAGTAAGTTCCTTAAAATTCATCTTAATATCCCCTAGAGTTAACAACCACTGCACTCCAAGTTCCATATCACAAGTTCCCAAAGGTAACAATAGGAAGTCACATTGGAAAGCAGTTCCTTGCAACAACCATGTGAGATTCCGGCATACGTTATCAACCTGGACAGTACTTCCATCGCCAACACTGATAGATTGAGGGACTATTATCTAGGTTGTGAACCCAAACCTTTTGGCCAAAGAAGTGTCAATAAAATTATGAGTACCACCAGTGTCAATCAACACATTAATAGGCCCCTTCCCTGTGTACCTTGTAACTCTCAAGGTTTGGAAACCAGTAACCCCATTCAAAGCATTCAAAGAGATAGCAACTGGTTCCTACTCGCACAATTCCACGATCTCCTCCACCTGTTCTTCCATTTCTCCTTCTTTACTCCCTTTTACCTCTAGGAAATACAATTGTTGGTCACCAGATTATGTGCCCTCCTGAACTTCCTCCACCTCTAACATATACAGTTGTTTGTTAGCCCTACATTTATGCCATAGGAAGAAATTTTTATTACAAAAATAACAAAGGCCCTTAAGCCTTTTCTCATTCCTTTTTGCAGTAGTCAACTTGTTCCCTTTAGGTTTGTTCTATTAGGTATTAGGTTCAAAGGTTCTGAGAGAGGATTTAAGAGTTGTATAGGGAATTATGGAGGTGGATCTGGATGTAGAAGCAGAGCTATGGAAATGGGACGATTTTATGGATTTGTGTTGGGCATTATATGAAGATTCTTGGAGTCTAGCTAGGTAGTAGGATTGGGGTAAAGATATGGGTATGTGGAACTTCACATTGTCCCTATACTCAGGTTAAGTCCAGCAATAAGCAAGCTTATTGTATAAAGAGTGGAGAGAGTCCCTACTTGGTAAAGCAGTTTAACTTCAGCCATAGGGTCATTAAATTCTGCCCCAAACCTGTCTATCAATGCATACAAGTATTCATCTCAGCTTGGATAGGGCAAATGGGTTCTACTACGCATATATGCATGATGACATTCAATAGCAACTCCATCAAAGTGTATAGAAGCTACTTTAATTCTTGAAGAAAAAGGGATTTCATCTAAGGATAAAAATTGATCAATCTTATACAACCAAATTCTTAGCTCCTTACCATCAAAACGGAAAAACTCAAGTTTACCCAAGCGAGAAAGCATACCCGATGATGGCGGTCCTGGTGAACCACTAGAGGTCTGAGCTCCTCCAGAGTAGGGTAAACCAGATGACGTTCCCGTTCCCATAGCGACACCAGGATTTGGATTGTGAGTACCTCCTCCTACAGTTGTTGCTTCTCCCAGTCCAAAAGGCCCAGTAGCGGGTGAATATGTCTCGGCTGCTGTCGGATCTGTCATATTTTTTCCGTTAGTTAGTTGTTTCTGGGTAGATTCAATCGATTCCCTCAACTTACTAAGAGCCTTATCCATGTTTTCTTCCATCTGATCCTGTCGTATTGTAATGTTAGCGATCTCCAGTGATAGTCTCTCTATTGCATCAACAATCTTTTTCATATCCATGGCCATCACCCACAGCGCAAGGATGTGCGCTCTGATACCAAATGATGTGTATGAGGTGTAATACCACAAGAACACAAGAAAAAATAAGAGAAAACTATGAAGAAGAAAAGATAAAAATTAGACTAAGGAATATTCTCATTGATCATTCTCGAGTCATTTACAAAGATAAAATAGATAGAGACGGGTGTCCTTCCTAGCACTATTTTATCCAGCTGTCCTCTGCAGAAATAACAAACTTGCAGGGATCAAATTTGTCCACTATGCCAAATGCTAGTGGGCTTAATTGAAAGAAAGCAAAACATAAACTTAAAAATATATGGGACTTAAGTGTCACTTGCTAAAGGACTGTCCTTCCCTCTTTTAACTGCTATCAACAGTCAAATGCAATCCTCAAAGCCAGAAGTCTCATTCGCGCAAACAACAACTATATCTTCATTCTTTGGCTCCAACTCAGTTTGCATCAGAGGGAAAGGAAGGAGTTTCTAAAGGGGCTTTCTTTCCCTTTTAACTTTTTTTTAATGATAAAATGCAGCGGGGTGGGGGTTCACCATAGCAACCGGTGCTAGAAACCTTTGAGGAACATAGCTTTTCTCCTTAAATTGTTTTTTCTCATTATCTGGGATCAAATTTCACGTGTCGCTGTCTCATTGGTGTTTTTACCATGTCAGTCGTGTGTGAAATGCACGCGCTATGCATTATTACTATTGTCTCAAAAGAATGTGTCTACTTGATACACTTTTGATGAAGTTTAAGCGTTCACTAGGAACTAATCCAAGTTAGTGTCTAATTGAAAATTCCAGACAAGTTTAGAGGGCCATGTATGTAGTTGGCCGAAAAATTACTTTGTGAGTAATAAATTACAAAATCCATGCTAAAATAATTGAGAAAAAAATAGATCTTCACAATAAAATTATAACCATAAGTACAACTAAAGTAAGACATCAAAAGCAGATGCAATACGTAAAGGATAAAACACATAGACTGTTTAGAAACTTAGTTAAGTTAAGAGTAATTGCATGAAAGCTCATAAATAAATTAAAAGAAGTTTTTTCTTTCACATCTATATATTAAAAAATATAAAGAAGGGCAATTGAGAAGGTTACTTCACATGTCTCATAAGCCACCATTCTTATTTATCTTTTTTCTCAGATTTTCACAACTTTTTCCTCCTTTTCCCAGTCTTCTATTCAATTTCCTTTTGATTTTAGAGTCCTTACATAAAGTTTCGGTTACAAAATTAATTATTTTCAGCTACCGCTTTATGCCATTATGGATATCTTTCAATTATTCCGCTAGGGGTTTATTAAATTTTCATGGATATCATAGGGATGAAGCAAGAAGAAGGAAGGAAGGAGGTCAGAGGCATTGTAGCCATATGCGGATTCAGAATTTAAATTTTATGGATTCATCTTTTAAGGTTTTTAACATTGACTCCATTATACTTTTAAATTTATGGGTTCATATCTACTATTTTTGTAATTTTTATAAATTTTTACATATAAATTTTTATTATGCGTCAAAAGTTATGGGTTCAATTGAACCTACCCGTCATTAGTACACTAGATATGCCCCTGATTGTAGCAGTTTTTCCTTGAAGCTACAACTAATTTGATAAGTATATTTTTCTACATGGACTTGTATGAATGTAGTTCTTTTTTTTTTTTTCTTGTGTCCTCTCTTCCTTTTTAATTTCCATTGTAAGCACTTTGAGTTATTATATATTTAAAAAGAAAATACTTCAAATTTAGAGGAGACAATAATGAGCATGTTCCAAGAAAATTCTAATTTTTGAGGAATTTGCATAAAATTAAGAAGAAAAAATATCAGCATAAATAGGAAAAATAAAAACAAACAAAGAGGAAAAGAAGACGAGAAAAAGAAAGGAAAGGAAAGTTCCGTATATAAAGTTACCGATACTGAAGTTTTGGAAAAATGATTCAACTTTAGTTTGTTCCATATACTGCATCGGCTGAAATGAAAGTTTTGAGTTACTTTTTTTTGTCCTTTTTGTTTTACCAATTCTTCCTTTTTTATTTTTTTAAAAATTTAAATAAAAGTATTAAAAAAAGATATTAAGTTACATAAACAGTACTAAATGATTGTCAGAAGGATTATAAATCATTTAAGAAAAATCTGAATCATTATGCTATAACCTATTCCACATTATTACTATATTCCAACTAAAACATTTATCATACGGATAAGCAAAA